>PVKS010018100.1:0-40759 GCA_004027875.1 Aplodontia rufa
CCTTCCTAGCCCAAGAATCATACATTTTGCTTTTTTATGAGGAATAGTATTTATAAATTCAGATCTAGGTATGCTTGTTATTACTGGGCGTCATTGCTTCTAGGTTCTTTTATGAACAGAGTTCCTTTTATTATTTTTTTTATTTTTGAACAAGCTTACAAGATTTTAACAAAATAATATAAAATGTGTATAAAATGTGTAAATATTCTGGATATTGCAATTATCCCCAGGAGTGCCCCCCCATTACCCTCCCTTATCCCTCCCTTCCCCTTCCCATTATAACTCTAAAAAAGTATTAGATTGTAAAGCATTACATCTTATCTGGATTTAACTCATGTTACTAGACCAACTTTCTCATTGTCTAGGCTCTAGACCCCACCTCCACAGATGAGTGGAGACAGTCGACCCTTAGATCTCTGGGATAAGCTGATTTTACTCATCATGATCTCTTCCATAGCCATCCATTTACCTTCAAAGGTTGCAATATCATTGTTTCTAATTGCTGTGTAATATTCCATGGTATAAATGTACCACAGTTTTTGGATCCATTCTTCCAGTGAGGGATATCGGGGTTGTTTCCATAGCCTAGCAATAGTAAATTGTGCTGCTATGAACATCGATATTGCTGTGTCACTGTAATGTGCTGATTCTAAGTCCCCTGGAAAGATACCCAGGAGTGGAATAACAGGGTCATATGGTGGACTCATCCCTAATTTTTTAAGGATTCTCCATACTGCTTTCCAGAGGGGCTTTACCAGTCTGCAGCTCCACCAACAGTGTGTTAGTGTGCCTATCTCTCCACAGCCCCTCCAGCATCTATTGTTGTTTATTTTCTTCATCTTTGCCATTCTGACTGGTGTAAGGTGATATCTTAATGTGGTTTTCATTTGCATTTCACAGAGTTCCTTTTAATTCAAATCCAGTACCACATAGTTCTTCCTCATTGTATATTTGTATATCTGTTTATCCATAGAAACATGGTTCCCCCACAAATGTATGTATTTATTTGCTCTGTCCTCCAGTACATTGAAAATAAGTTTGGAATTGCTGCATAGAACCCATCACTCACAATAAACATATTAAATAAAATTTCAAGAATTTGTTGCATTCTGTATATCCTTGGAATATATCCCAAAGTGTGCAATGTACTATGCTGAAAAGTTATCTAAATTATTTATTTTTGTTATTTCATTATGGTTGTGTTTGCTGTAACTATAATTCAGTTTATATATTTTGTTTCATTCCATGTTTATTTCTATTTGAATATGTAAAACATTAGTACAGATTAAATGTAAAAGCTGAGTAAAGAGGTATACTCAACCATTTTTTCTTTATGTTTTCCACTTTATTCCCACTCACATCTGCAGATATCTACTTCTGTTAGTTTCTGGTTGCTTCTTCTGTGTTTCTTTTTGCAAAATGCATGTGTGTGTACGTGTGTTTTGTTTTCTCCATTGTCACATGAAAGGCAGTGAAATAGTGTCCTGCATATATGTATGTATGTGTATGTGCATTTTCTTTTGCATTTTCCAGAGTAGTTGTACTAGTTTGCAGTCCCACCCACAATGTATAAAAGTTTCTTTTTCCCCATACTGTCTCCAGCATTTGTTGTTTGTCTTCTTGATCTTTGCCATTCTGATTGGGGTAAGGTAAAATATTACTGAAGTCTTGATTTGCATTTCCTTATTGCTAGAGATGTTGAAGATTTTTTCATATACTTATTGGCCTTTTGCATTTCTTCTGTTGAGATGTTTCTGATTAGCCCTTTGCCCACTTATTGACTGGGTTATTTGTGTGTTTGGTATTAAGCTTTTTCAGTTCTTTGTATATTCTGGATATAAGATTGCTGTCAGAGGCTTAGGTGGCCATGATTTTCTCCCATTCTGTCGGCTCTCTCTTCACGTTCTTAATTGATTCCTTGGTTGTGTAGAAGCTTTTTAGTTTAATTGCATACCACTTGTTGATTCTTAATTATTGTGCCTCGGGGGTCTTGTTAAGGAAGTTGGTGCTAGCTGCTATATGGTAGAGCATTAACCCTATTTTCTCTTCTAACAGTTGCAAGGTATCTGGTTTAAATTCCTAGGTCTTTGATCCATTTTGATTTGTTTTGTGCAGTGTGAGAGATCTGGATCCAACTTCACTTTTCTGCATATGGCTGTCCAGTTTTCCCCGCACCTTTTGTTGAAAAGGCTGTTTTTCTCCACTTTTTTTCCATCTTTGTCAAATAGCAGATGACTGTAGGATTGTGGTTTGTCTCTGTGTCTTCTGCCCTATCCATTGGTCTTCATGTCTGTTTTGATACCAGTTCCATGCTGCTTATAAAATACTACAGCTCTATAGTATATTTTCAGATCTGGTTTTGTGCTGCCTCCTACTTCACTTTTCTTTGTTGCTAAGTATTGTTTTGAACTATTCTGGGTCTCTTATTCTTCCCAAATGAATATAAGAATTGATTTTTCTATGTCTGTGAAGAATGTCATTGATATCTTGATGGGGATTGCATTGAATTTGTATAGCACTTTTGGCAGAATGGCTATTTTGACTATATTAATTCTACCTATCCAAGAATATGGGATATCTTTCTATCCTCTCAGGTCTTCTATTTCTTTCTTAAAAGTTCCAGAATTTTTCTTGTAGAGGTCTTTTGCTTCCCTGGTTAGATTAATTCCCAAGTATTTTATTTTATTTTTTGAGGTTATTGTGAATGGAATAGTTTTCCTAATTTCATCTTTGGCCAAATCACTGTTAGAATATAGAAAAAGCTATCGATTTATGGGTATTAATCTTGTATCCTGCAGCTTTGCCAAATTGATTGATAAGCTCTAGTAATCTTTTGGTGGAGTTTTTTAGGCTTTCCAGGTACAGAATCACATCATTAGCAAAAGATATACTTTGACTTCTTTACCTATTTATATTCCTATGATTTCCTTCTCTTGCCTGATTTCTCTGGCTAATGTTTCTAGAACTATATTGAATAAAAGTGGTGAGAGTGGACAACCTTGTCTTCTTGTTCCTCAGTTTAGTGGGAGTGCTTTTACTTTTTCTCCATTTTGTATAATGCTGGCTATAGGTTTGTCATAAATGACCTTTACAATGTTAAGGTGAACTTCTTTAATCCCTACCTTCTCCAGTATTTTTTTTAACAAATGGGTGTTGGATTTTGTCAAACACCTTTTCTGCATCTATTGAAATGATCATATGGTTTTTGTCCTTGCCTCTGTTCAAGTGATGGATCACATATATTGATATGCATTTGTTGGACCATCCCTGCATCCCTGTAATAAAACCCACTTGGTCCTGATGTAATGTCTTTTTGATGTGTTTTTGAATGCAGTTTTCTAGTATTTTATTAATGATTTTTGTGTCTATGTTCAACAGGGATATTGGTGTGTTGCTTTCTTTTCTTGATGGTTCTTTGATGGGTTTCAGTATCAGGGTTATGTTTGCTTCATAAAAAGTTGTCAGACTTTCTTATTGTCTGATTCTTCTGTTAACTTTTGGACTTCCCCCCTTTGCAAATATAATCCAATTTCTTGGTTTGTAATGTAGATCAAAATCAATCTGGAACATCTTGTTATCTAACAAATTGCTTGCAGCAGCTCATTGAATCATTTTCAAGGTTTTGATCAAGTTATTCTTTGAGAACAATTTGTTTTGATACTAATTATAGAATTTATAGCACAGTAAGGCTCTTGAGTTTTTCTTCCATGGTAAATTGTTTGGCAAATTTTAGGTTTTAAAAGATAAACACAGAAACAAAGTATTCTAAAGCAATTTAATAAATAATCATAACAAAGTTAGTAGGAAGGAAGCATCATAAATGCTCAGGAGTTTATTTAAAACATTGCTAACAAGAAATTAATGAGATGTATTAAGTTAATTTTTTCACATGAGTTTCGTTGTTCTGACACTTAGTTGTGTACATGGGTGCTGGGGTTTGAACCCATGTACTTGTGCATGCCGGGCAAGCGCCATAACCGCTGAGCCACTGCTCTAGCCCCCGAGGTATATTATTTTTAAAAATAAAAAATAATTCCATGTGCCTTTTGAAAGTTATATTTTCCTTTTATTAAAATATAATCTACCTTTATTTTTTTAAGGAGAGAAAGAGATTCTATTTTATTTTTCTATTTGGCCTTTGTTTCTCCTGCACTTAATTGTGTATATGGTTCTGGGGCTGGAACCCGGGTCCCTGTACATGTCAGGCAAGTGCTGCAATCACCAAGCCACCGCTCCAGCCCCTCTACATTTATATTTCCTTTTGAGTTTTGGGCATTATTAATGTAATGGTCATTCTGCTTTGGTCTTTGTATCTTCTCATAACTACTTATTAGTATTATAATATTATATCGTATCCTACATCACTATGAATGATCTGCTATTATTTTTTTTAAGAGAGAGGGGCAGTGAGAAAGAGAGAAACAGAGAATCAATTTTATTTAGTTTTTCATGTGGCTTTCATTGCTCTGACATTTTGTCGTGTACGTGGAGCTGGAGTTTGAACCTGCATCCTTGCGCATGCCAGGCAAGCTCCATACTTACCGGGCCACCACTCCAGCCCCTGATCTGCTATTCTTTATTTGCACACAGTGATATAGACTAGATCAAAGAAGACTACAAATTACACCAAAACATGGAAATTTTATATCCATCCACACACTATAGATATAAACATTTTTTACTTAACTTCTTATGTTCACACACAGAAGACAAGAGTATATTGTAGTAGACTCTCCTCTGCTCCTTCACTGTAGTAGTGAATCAGTTCTTTATGCCACTGTATTTTTTTTAAAATGTCTACTATGCTACTCATGGAGATTGACAAGTAGCTGTTTAAGAGAAATTAAATTCTTTCCACTGAGGCTGAGAAGGCTTGTATGACTGGGGTGATAGTAATAATAATAGTAGAGGTAGTAGAATTAAGTTGCTATAGATCATTTAGGGACTTACCTGTTGGGCCAAGCAATTTGGGCTATCTTTTCGGCAATGAAGAGATATTAGAGGATTTTAAAATAGCATTACATCCTAATTTTTCATTTTTGATAAGATTACAATGTTAGTGAGGAACGAATTAGGGATGTGAGAAATAATAAGTAGAACTATAGTTAACTGTTCAGGCAGGACATTTTTAAAATTTAGCTCATTGGTAATAGGTACTTTATCCAGTAGCTAAATGTAACCATTCCTAGCATTTGACAGTTCTGTGCGTTGTGCTTATAGAATGAGTGCTTAAACTTAAGTTCAACTTCTGTTATAAATCTCATTGAAATCTAAAGCCGTGAACTTTTATTCTACCTTTTATCATCATGGTACTTTTAATTTTTTATGAAAGTAATTCATGCATATAAGTATGTTAAAAAAATCAATAGTTTTCTTTTTTTGGCTTACTTCCTCATTTTGGTATGGAGTATATCTTCTAGTGGGTTCCTGAGAAACTGTGTATTAGAGGTGAGGTTTTTGAAGTGCTGCATGTATGAAAATATGTTAAGCACTGTAACTGATGTTTTGGCTAGGTATGGAATGCTAGAGTGGATATCATTTCCCATTAGGATTTTGAAGTGATTGCTTTGTTCTCTTCTCACTTATAGTGCTGCTGCAAGAAGTCTCACTGTTTTGATCTTTTTTCATTACAGATTATTTGTTTTATTTTCTCTGCAAGATTTAAATACATTCTCCTTCTCCCTTGTACTGTGAAAACTTGTAATGAGGTAACAACTTTTTTCATTCTTTATTTCAGGCACTTGGTGACCTTTGTTCTTATAAAGCCTGTTCATTTGTTTCTTGTATTACCTTTTTCCTTCTGTTTGTTTTGTTTTCTTATCTTTCATATTGCAGGCTTCTCACAAATGTGGAGTGTTTTTTGTCATTAAAAGAGTGATTCATGGAAAAGCACTTTATAAACTGTGTACATGGGCTGACTTTATTGGTAGTTTAATGGGAAGAAATGTGACCACTTCCTTTGAAACTCCAAATGTCAGTATTTATCAGCTTAGTCTCAGGTGATTCTCTTTTTCAGAAGAATCCTCTGTTAGTCTCATCATCCTGCACTTGGTGTGAAATATGGAATGATGCTTAACTGCCTGTACTCTTGGAACTGTAATAATAGGTAGTTGAGCGTTTCATCATTCAACTTAGTTCTGATTTCAGCATGATGCCTCTCCTCCTATTCCTCCTGTGCCTGGTGTCCCTTAACTGAGTGCTTAGCTATAATATGGTTAGGGGCAAAAGTGTTATTAACTGCATGTTAGGCACACATCTCACCTGTTACCTCTAGTTCTTAAGCCTTTCTAGAGCTCTGAGGAGTGACCTGACCTACTTCTCACCATACTGTGATTTGGTCACATGAGTGAGGAATTGAACATGCTGTGGACAAACTTAATTCAAGATCCATCTTTGGTGATTAGTGTATGCATGAATCACTAACTTTTCTGAGTTTTAAGTGCAAAATGTGGCAAATACCTACTTTTAAGAGTTTCAGTAAGAATTAGACGTACTACATGTCTTGACATATGTTTAATGTGAGGGCTGCAAAAAGCTCCATCCTGCTGTTTATTGATCCCAAAGAAAGAACTTGGAGAATATTTGTAAGACCAGCTGCATGCCCAATCTGTAGTTGGATTTTCTCAGATGTTTTATGACTACTCTCTTTTACTTTAAAATCAAGATCACTCTGTTGTGATTCTCACCTAAAGATTGGAGATAAGGGAAGTAGACAGCTTCCCTTCTCCATTTTCATTATTATCACGTTTTTTTAGAGTCCTTCTTAACTCACTGCAAGCTTTTCTAGGCACTAATTAGTGTTTAACCCAACAGGATATAATGATATAATGATTCTGAGTAAATGGTATTAACATATTTGAATATTTGAAATGTATAAAATTAAATCAGATAGGTTATAAACATTTGTTGAATTTGTGTAAAATGTAAGAATTCATAAACTTCAAACTATCTACAAAATAAGAATAGCTGATTTTTGTTGACATTTTGTTGGCTGATAATGTAAAATGTTTTCTTCCCTATCAGAACTTTCTTTTTGGCTGGTTTGTGTGCAGTGATGCTTACAACTAATTGGTCACAACCAGTTACAGAACTTTATTTTTTAAAATAAATTTGCCTTCAGTCTAACAAATTAACTCCAGATATAGTTATTGGTTACATATCAATTACAATTTAAAGTAAAATGAGTTCCCAGTTAACATCATCAGTTTACCTCTAACCTTTCAGAAACCATTTCTAAACAAGGGAAACCCTCTTCTTATAGACCATTATAAACACCATATAAATAAGATTTTTGACACTTGTAGTTAAAAACTGTTCTTTTGCCTAAGAGTAATCCTGGATTTAGATTTAAAACACTGTAATTATAAAGAGGCAAATTTGATGAAATTCACTTAATATATTGATATAAATTATCACCCAATGCCTTTCTTTCCTAAGTTTATGCTCTTTAAAGTACATTGGAGGAGCTGGAGCAGTGGCTTAATGGTTAAAGCGCTTGCCTGGCATGTGCAAGGAAGGACCTGAGTTTGAACTCCAGCACCATGTACACAATTAAATGTTGGAGAAATAAAGGCTAGATGGAAAAATAAATAAAAATTGATTCTCTCAGCTAGGTTCCTCTGAGCTTGATTCCAACATATAGGATGGGTCCAAATATTTTCTGTATGTCTTTCATCACCTTGAACCATTGGGTATCCAAAGCATGAGCTTCTCATAGTCAAAGGCAGAAGCACAAGTGAATGAGACACCCGTGTAAATACCTTTCTAGCTCCTGCTCATATGTTGTCTGTCAAATTCTCATTGCAAAACAGGACACATGGTCAAGGCCAATATCGACGGGAGTGGAATATATGTTTCTCCCATGGAGATGAAGAGAAAGAGAAAGAGTGTGAAAATTTGCTGAACTAAATTGTAATGGACAGTATGCAGCCATTATTCCTTTTTTTAATGTAATTATAAAACAAGGCTACACTAGTAGATGTCTAATACCTAGTTCAAAGTGAACATCTATACTAAGGAAATAAAAGAATAAATCAGCTAAAAAAATTGATTCTCTCTCTCTCTCTCTCTCTCTCTCACTGTCCCTCTCTCTTTATAAATAAATAAATAGATAAAGTACATTGGAAGGCACAGTATTATAAAAACTGTTCTTGTTTAAATGTTTCCAGCATTTCCTGCCTGTAGCTATTTTCCCTCAAAAGATTGCAGTGAAACTGAGTGAAAGAATCTATAGACCACACAATGAGATAAGAATTGAAACTACTAAACGGTAGTTGAGAACCCCCCAAAAATATTCCTCAGTAGTTTTAAACAGTGGTTCATTTTCATTAATGGGTTGTTTGGATTCATGGTAGGGTTTTACTTTGCTACTATTTTTTTTTCTTTATTAACCTCTGTTCTAAACTGCTGTTCCCTGGTCAATTCTACCACCGAGACACATTTTCAACACTATACAAATTGTACTGGTTGACCTCTACTATCATGGTACTCAATTACTGATGTGATATAACAGCTCAGTTCTTTTGCAAGTGGGAGAATGAATTTTCCTTTTGAATTTTATTAGTTTGGGTAATCCCTTTTTCAGATTTATGGGCTCCAAAGTGTTAACAAGAATTTAATAGAGTATATTCTTTCATTTCATACATAGCATGTTTTCTTCTCAGGAAGTAAATATATTGACAGAATAGTTTTGCAGGATGGAATTATTTACCAGCCATCACTTTGTACTGGAGTAACTACTTTTCTCAGATCTCAAGACCTGTGGCCTCAAATGTCTTTCTGTGACACATATCTCCTCCTTTCTAACTGTGAATATTAAGAATTTCATTGTTCCTTTCAGAACTTTGGATTGTCTCATTCACTTTACCCTCTAATTTTCCAGACTTATTCAGACATACCTGCCTTTAGTCTTAGCTTAAGATGTTTTCCCTGGAGGCTTCTCACCTTCCCGTATAAATCAGTGCGTACAAGTAGATCCATGGAGTTACAGGTTGAGGACCTGGGTTGGCAACTGAAAAGTGAGAAGTGGAATAAAGAGGATGTCATCTAATTTCGTGTATGAGACATATCTCGCTCTCAACTTTAATATAGTTTTGACTTCTGCTGTGAAATTTGTATGCAACTTTTCTTTTTTTCCTTATATCTACTTAAGGTAAGTAATTAGAGCCACTATGTGCAGTTGTGCTCAGCAGCCCTTTAAGTGGCAAATATGTCTTCCAATCCTATCCTACAATATAAACTGTTCCTTTGGCCATGGCTCAGGCTGTCTGTGCTTTCTTTTACAGATAAGATTAGGGAGTATAATGTTCATTCCAATTTTTGTATTGTGGGATCCTTTGTTGCTAAGTAGAACAATTAGGGTTTCCATTTAATTTCTTTATAATTTTGAGTATAATGCAAAGTTAGTTACAAAATATAAACGTTCTGGGGCTCAGTGGTTGTGCGCTTGCCTGGCATGCGTGAGGACATGGTTTTAAACCCCAGCACTACATACACAATGAAGTGTTGGAGCAACAAAAGCCACATGAAAAACTAAATAAAGTTGATTTGCTTGCTCTCTCTCTTTTAAAAAATAAAAAATTTAAAAACTTTTAGTTCTTTTGTGTTAGCTGTTTTTTTCCAAAAATTTAGCCTTCATCTCTATCAAAATTAATATAAAAATGCAATATTTTTTGAACTTTGATGCTTATAGCACACATATTCCAAAGTAGGTTTGTAAATAAAGGAAGAAAACTCTGAGCTAGTAACTTTCCTTTAGAATACTACTTGTTTGTTATTGTGGGCAAGAAATTTAAAAGGAGATATTCCTCTGAAGAAAGGGAAAAAGATATTTAATCTAGTGGTACATGCTGCTGTTATTTCTTAGACTGGGCTCTTTTTAGGGCAGTTTTTCATTTACTATTGCTAATATGATTTTGAATTTCTGTGCATCAGGGGTTTTGGGGGTTTTTTTGTTTGTTTGTTTGTTTAGCTTTCATCTTTGGTGGTTGAATTATTATTTTTTTCCTGGTATATTCTTATAGAACACTTACTGAACAGATTTGGCCAACAGTTTTATTTATCAAGTTCCCAGTTAAGTTCCGGTCCTAACAGATGAAATATCTTTTATTTATCCTCTCTATCATCCTGAATGTTTGTTTAAGTTTATTGTCCCTACAAGAAAACAGAAAAGATTTTCTGTGTACTGGAACTAGATTCTCAATCTTCACTAAACGGACTTCAGTGTGTTCTATTTCCCAAAGGCCTGCTATTTAATCTTTTTCTCATTATATCATATACTCTTGAATCCTTTTTCTCTATTCCATTAATTTCTTCCTTTATATCATTGTATCTTGACATTAATGGAGTGTCATTTTAGAGGATATTATGTTTGGTGTGTCTGTGATATTGAGTAGGACTAAATATGAAATTTTCATAATTGAGTTCTGTTGCATGAGCAATGATGTTTGTATTCTGCAAGGTTTCTTTAAATAAGTTATATTTGAAGCTTCTGGAAAAATTATCAAAGTATATACATTTGTTCTTGCTTATAAAAATTTTGTTCCAGAGGTGGGTCAATTATGTGTCACATTTTGAGTTATTGGTATACATTTATGTTTTCAGTATTCTTAAAAATAGACTTTTATAGATTAGACCTAGCAATCTGTGTGTTTCTTATTATTTTACAAGTATCTACTATGAAGGTGTTAAAGAACAGAAGCTGCTATAATGGATACTCAGTGTTGTATCTTTACGTTGTTATCCAGTAAATATCAGTTTAAATTTATTAGATTCCAGCTTTTCTAGACCTAGACCATTTCAAGATTTACTATTTATTTTAGAAATTTAGTAATGAAATTTATATCTGAAATATTTAAATGTAACTAACTTTCCTAATATAAAACTATAATCTGAATTTAAGTATAAAATAAATCATAATGCATTAGTATATCTTAGAGCTTTGATTTTGTGATTTTTATGTGCATTTTGATTGTTGGTGAAACTTCATATACTCTATCGTTATATTGTGAGCTTTTGAATTTTATTCTGCCTTGTCTCTTTCACTATTTAGAATTAATTTTCTTATTTTTTTCAATTATTTCTTTTCAGTAGTATAAAGATCTCTTCTACAATGGCTTTGCATTTTTGGCATTCTGTTGCAGAAAGTATCAATTTGTCACATAAAAAGAAAAATTAGATATACTTTATTCATGTTAAAGTCACACCCTAGCTTTTTTAAAGGCAGCTTTGACTTAGAGTTGCAAGCCTGAGGATATTGATTTGAATTATGCATGACTGTCTGGTGTGCAGTTGCATTAGCCTGCTGGATAGATAATGTAAACATGTTCTGAATTTTAAGTATATGACAGTATATGAGTGGCAGGTTAAAAATAGAACTAATAACCAAGAACATATTTGGAAATTTGATTCTTGCAGTGTTAAACTATACAGGGATGATATCTACAAATGGTTGGCTGCAAACAGAATAACTTGTTTCATATTCTACAAATGTAAAAGATACTGACTGATAAGTGTAGTAGGGCAGTGCTTTTTTTCAGATTGTTGAACTTTTTTATTTTTAAAGAAAGAAGGACAGTGAGAGAGAGGATCAATTTTTATTTGGTTTTTCATATGGCTTTTGTTGCTCTGACACTGTATGGTATATGTGGTGCTGGGGTTCGAATCCATGTATTCATGCATGCCAGGCAAGTGCCGTAACCACTGAGCCACCTCTCCAGCCCATTTTGTTGAACTTTTGACAGTAGGAAATAAAAACCTAATGATGTGCAATTGAATAAGGATTACCTTTCACAGATTATTAGTTAATTGCTCAGGCATGCTGTTTCTAATACAGTTTTCAGCCAATGAACAGGAAATTTTGGAAGCTTGTTGGACCACTTTACCAATAACTTATCTGTTTTGAATTCTAGAATTGCAGTGGATGCAACCAACCATTATAATTTGCAAATGAAACATGACATTCTCGTCTCATGAAACTGTGCAACCTTTATTCCATTTCAAATTGGGAATAATCAATTCTAAATGTAGTCTGTGTCTTTGACACATATTTTGATTTTTTATTTCTAAATACACGTTTCTCCTGAAGTTACAATACATGTTTAACTGTGAGAGAATTGCTAGTTCTAGATTTTGATATTAATATTACAAACTTTACAGTTTGTGCTTATGAAGAGTGTTTAAGTATATACCTTTATTTGTGAGAATCAATTTGACCCATTTTTTTTGCATTGCACTGTTTTTCTTATGCTTCATAAGAGCTCATTGATATTAGGAATATTAGCCTTTGTTCTATGGAATTTTTTTCTATTAGATATTTTTATATTATCAATGGTGATTTTACCAATCCAAAATTTTAATGTTATGGCAGATTCTTCAGTGGTTTTTTTCATATGTTTTATTGGTACCTTATAGTTTTATGTAATGATGGGATTTGTTGTTACCATTAGGTTGATTTCAGGCAGCTGGGTGGGGACAGGGCATCAGGCTACTCAAGCATGCAAAAAAACAACCAATCAGATGCTGGCAGATGGCATCTCACAGTTGCCGATTATCAATGGAATCCTCAGCCAATCCTCAAAGGATGAGGCCCCCAAACTTCCTCTGCCCAGCTCAGGCGGTGTGCCACTTCCCCTGCCTGCCCTCACTCTGGTGGTGCAGGTGAATCTGGCCCGAGAGCTGCCAATCCCAATAAAATGGTTTTGCTCAGCTGCTTTTTGGCCTGACTCCTTTTCAGATATCCATGCCTGAACATTTGGTGCTGAACACCCATTTTTCCTGAATTTTTTTTACATTTGGTGCCGAAACTCGGGAGGGTTTTCAGACCTCCTCCATTGGGGCTGAGGTCCATCCTCTTCCACAGATGAACTAGGAAGCTCCTGCACCTCTTTGTTTCCCTTCATCCAGGCCAACAGTAGTTCCTTTGTAAGTTCCTTTGCATTTCCCTTGGCCTTTCGGTTATGCTCTCCACCAGGGGATGTGTCAGAAGTCATGCCTGTCACACCCCACCCCACCCATTCCTCTTTCTGCTCCTGTCCACCCCCCAGTCATACTGAAAGGCCATAGGAAATGCTAATTCCTTCATAGGGGTCTGTCTGCAAGTCATGCGTGCCACAGACCCACAGACCCCCACCAGTTCTGTTCTGTGCCCCTGTAGACTGAGGAGATGTCCTGGCCTCCTCACTCCACCCAACTCACTCTAGACTTACACCAAAAGCAGCTGGTCTTTTACTCAACACTTTGGAACTTTTGACTTTCAAATTCTCACTGATTTGGGCAATTACTGTCACCAGACAGGGAAATGATCAAAAATGCCATATGTTCAGGCTTTTTGGGATTTGTGCTCTCGCCCACCTCCCCCCTCTCCACCCCACCCCTTTTACTCAGACCAGTCCTCTTCCTCCTCTCCTTTCACACCTTAGTAATTCTATCAAATGGGCACGCTCCTTTACCCCACATGCTTTCATTCCAAAAGGCAGCCCCCCCACACCCGCTTGCCGGTTCCTGCTGTCACCGCCTTTGCTGCCGCCACTGCTGATGTGTGCAAGACGGCATGCAGCCTAGACTAGCAAACAGAAAAAAAAAGTGTCACTTTTAAATCCAAACCACTGTAGCACTTCCCCATACCCTGAGGTTCCATTCTCTTAAGTTTCAGAAAGGAGGAGGGAAAACAAAATGGATCTGGGAGTTGCAGGCTGCTCCAGGTTCCAAGTCTTTTGAAATGCTTAAGAGGACTGCATTTTTTTGCAAAGGTCTGTACTTCCCTCTCTCCACCAGCCTACCAGCCAGGCAGGAGCTGCTGTCAGCTCCACTCCCTCCAACTTATGGCTCCTGCTGCTCCTCAAAACCCTCCCCCCTCATTCCCTCTATATCTAAAACTGTTGCTTATTAGTGTTTTGCAGAAGTACTACTTCTAACAGAAAAACCTAAATTAAGACATGCCATTACCTACAGGACAGATAAGATCTAATGCTGACTTCTACTGTTTTTAAACAAAAGGGGTAACTATAAAACTGTAACATAGTGAATCTGGTCCGAGAGCAACCGATCCCAATAAAAAGGTTATGCTCAGCTGCTTTTAGGCCTGACTCCTTTTCGAGCACCTACACCTGAACATTTGGTCCCGAACACCCGTTTTTCCTGCTTTTTACAGTTACAAATTGATACATGCACACAATATAACCATTTATTTTAACCGTTATCTCTACCTAGCACTTGCCCCTCCCTCACATCCTCCAACCCCTGATTGCCTTTTAATTTTTTTTACTTTTTCAGTTTTTATTGATTATGTGGAGATTATTTATTATCTTAGAGGTACAAACTATACTTTTTTTTATCTCCTCCTTTTCCCTCCCTTCCTTCCTTCTCCCCTTCTCTTTCCTCTACTCTACTGTACTTTCTTTATCTCATCTATTAATTGTTTTTCAATGATTCTTTTTGTAATCTTATCCTTCCCTCCCCTTTCCTTTATTTTACTCTAGCTTCTACATATGAGAGGAAACATTTGACCTTTGAGTTCTGAGTTCTGCTAATTTCAGTTAGCATATTCTCAGTTTTCATCCATTCACCAGCAAATACTGTAGTTTCATTCTTTTTTAATAGTTAGGTAGAACTCTAGTGTGTGTGTGTGTGTGTGTGTGTGTGTGTGTGACCGTTTCTTAATCCATTCATCTAATGATACCACAGTTTCTTAATCCTTTTATCTAATGATGGGCATGGAGTTTGATTCCATAGTTTAGCCATTGTGGATTGTGCTGCTGTAAACATTGATGTGGCTGTGTCACTGTGGCATGCTGATTTTAGATTTTTGGGGAAATATCCAGGAGTGGGATTGCTGGGTCATGTCATGGTTCATTCCTAGTTTTTTGAGGAATCTCCATCCTGCTTTCCTGAGTGGTTGTACTAGTCTGCAGTCCCACCAACAATGCAAGTATTCCTTTCTCCCTACAACTTTGTAGCATTTATTGTTATTCATATTCTTGGTCTTTGCTACTCTGACTGCAGTGATATGAAATATTAATGTAGTTTTGATTTTTCATTTCCTTGATTGCTAGAGATTTTGAACATTTTTTTATGTTATTACAGTGGGTTTTTTTTATGGCTTCTGGGTTTTATGTTCAGAAAGACTTTTCATGTTTTGAAGTTTAGAAAATTTTTTTCATATTTTCTTCTATTATATTTTATTTTAGTTTTTACTGTAAATAATTGATCCAGCTCTAATTTATTTTGCTTCAATGGCTGAAGTGGAAATCTAACTTTCTTTTCCAAATTACTAGCCATTTGTCAGTGTTATTGACTGGAAAATCTAAATTTTAATTATGACTTGAAATGCTTCTTTTGCTGTATACTAAATTCTGTTTTGCATTTGTGTCTATCTCCAAACTTTATTTTCTTCTAATTTCTCTATTACAGTTAATTTTGTCAGAATTTTAATGGTTATTTTTATACATTAATTCTATCAGATGAACTTTAGAACAATTCTAGTGCTATTTGATTAAGATCATAGTGAAATTACATTATTTGATTACTTTTTAATGCTGATGTTGATTGCCAATATGAAGTTTTTTAGTGCCCCTCCTTTCCATTTTGAAATATCTTTTTATCAGTTCTCTACTTTTTTTAAAAAAAAGAGAGGGACAGTGTGAGAGGGAGAGAAAGAAAGAGAGAAGCAATTTTTATTTAGTTTTTCTTGTGACTTTCATTCCTCCGACACTTTGCTGTGTACGTGGTGCTGGGGTTTGAACTGGAGTACTCGCACACGCAATGCGGGCATCCTAACTGCTGAGCCGCTGTTCCAGCCCCGGTTGCCTCTACTTTTTATTTTGGTAGTCAAATAATGTTCCTGTGCCTTTGTTGTTTTCCTTGGCCTCAGAAGGGATTTATCAGCCATCACTTACCTTTTTTGTTGTGTGCTTTAACTCCTTCCTCTCCATGATTCTCTTCCTTCTACTTTTAAGCATTCTTAGATTTCCCTATATGAACGTTGCTCTCTCTTTAATCTTACGCTTTTGAGGAATTTTTCAGTATTTTTAACACTCATTTTAATTGAGATGTAATATCCACACAACCTTTTTAGTTATCTCTGTACCAGCACCCTCTTTCCTTATAAATTCTGTGTAAAGGATAGTTGATAGATACTTCTATATCTTCACTATTTTTCCAAATCATTTTAAAGCTACATTTTAATTCTCTCACTCTAGTGAAAAAAAATTATTTTATTTGGTAAGATGTACATGGCATAAGATTTACCCATGTAAGTGGGGCATCATCTAAGTGAAATCACACAATACTTGCCTTCCTGTGTGTAAGTGAAATAACCATAGTATATACATGTTATGGCATGTATTGTCATTTCATTCTTTTTTAATCTTTATTTCTTTTAATTTGGTTAAATACATAAAACATAAAATTTTCCATTTTTAAGAGTATAGTACTTTGGCTCTACATATGTTTACAGTGTTGTATTATTATTCTAAGCAAATTCTTTGCCCATTAAAAAATAACACTTTATTTTCTCCTTCCCTGAGTCCCTGGTAATTGCTGTTCAGCTTTCTATCTCTATGAATTTGCCTAGGCTAGATAACATATAAATGGAATTATACAGTATTTTTCCTTTGCTTCACTTAGCATAATGTCTTCACTGTTTGTCAGTGTTGTAGCATTTATCACAACTTTATTCAGTTTCATGACTGGCTGATATTCCACTGTCTATATGCCACATTTTTCTTATCTGTTCATCCATTTTAGGACACTTGTGTTGCTTCTGCCTTTTATAAGTTGTAAACAATACTGCTGTGAATATTGGCGTCCAAATATGAATTGAATCGTTACTTTCTAATCTGTGGGGTCTGTAACTAGGAATGAATTACTGGATCATGTTCCATTGTAAACTTTTTACAGAACTGCCAAACTTTTCTGCACCGCCTGCACCATTGTACTTCCCCGCCAGCAATGCATGAGTGTTTCAGTTTTTGCAAGTCTTCACCAACTTTGTTATTTTCATTCTGTTGTTTTATTTTCAATGACAGCCATCCTAATTGTGTTAAAGTAGCTTACCTTTGTGGTTTTGATATGCATTTCCCCAAAGACTAATGATATTGAACATCTTTTCATGTGTTTATTGACCATTTCTGTATTTTCTCTAGAGAAATGTCTATGCAAGTTCTTTGCTCATTATTGAATTGGTTCTTTTTGAGTTAGTTGAAAGTTTCTTCTTTTCTTTGAGTTATCTTTTCTGTCTTGGTAGTGTTCTTTGGGATACATACCAAGGATTAGGTAATATGGTGGTTTCATTCCTAGTCTTTTGAAGAATCTCAATACTGCTTTCCAAAGATAATGTACTAATTTTGCAGTCCCACCAATAATGTAGAAGTGTGCCCTTCCCCCAGATCCTTACCAGCAATTATCATTATTTGTACTCTTAATGATTGCAGTTTTCACTGAGGTGAAATGAAATCTTGTAATTTTGATTGCCTTTCCTTGATTGGTATGGATAGTGAATCTTTTATATATACATACATATATATATGTGTGTGTGTGTGTGTGTGTGTGTGTACACACATATATGTATTTGTTGACTGTATTTTTTTCTTTTGAGAAATGTTTATTTAGATCCATTGTCCATTTTATTGAGAAGGTTTTTTTAATGTTAAGTTTTTTGAGTTCTGCTTATAGTTCCCAGTCAGAAAAGTAACTGGAAAAGATTTTCTTCAATTCTGTAGGCTCTCTCTTAATATTGTTTCCTTTGCTGTGCAGGAGCTTTTTAATTTTATGCCATCCACCTTACTGATTCTTGGTTTTATTTTTGCATTTTAGGAGTCTTATTAAGGTGTCTGTGCCAGTATGTTGAAGTGTTAAGCATATGGTTTTTTCTGCTAGCAGTTGCAAGGTTTTTAGTCTAATTTCTAGTTCTTTGATCCACTGCAAGTAGATTTTTGTACAGAATGAGAGGTACGTATCTAATTTCATTCTTCTACATATGGATATTTGGGTTTCCTCACAAAAAAAAAGTTTAAAGGCTTTTTTTTTCTCCAATGTATGCTTTTTGCCCCTTTATCAAATATCAGATGAATGCATTTATGTGGATTTATTTCTGAATCTTCTAATCTATTCCATTGGTCTTTATATCTGTTTTATGCAAATATGATGCTGGTTTTCTGACTGTACCTCTCTAGTATAATTTGAGATGAGGTATTATAATGCCTCCAGCTTTGCTCTTACTCCTCAGGATTATTTTGGCTATCTGGGACTTTTATTCTTCCGTATAAATTTCAGGACTTTTTTTTTCTAGTTCTATTAAGAATGTCACTGATATTTTGATGAGGATTTTGAATCTGTACGTTGCTTTTGGTAATGTGACCATTTTGAGGATATTAATTCTGCCTGTCCATGAACATGGTAATTCTCTCAATCTTCTATGGTCTTCTTAAATTTTTTTCTTCAGTGTTTTATAATTTTTTGACTGAGGCATTTCACCTCCTTAGTATTCAAAATATTCCCCAATGATGCTCTAACTTTCAGAAATGTTTGTGGTGGTTTCTTTTTCATTTCTAATTTTGTAGATTTGGTTTTCTCTCTTTATCCATCCACTTTGTCATTGGGTACATGCATGCTAATTTGTTACATTTTTTCTGATGGAGAGCCCCATTTATCAGTTCAAAATGTCCCTTTTTATCTATAGTAACTTTTGTTTTAAAATCTATTGTTCCTATATCAGTATAGACATTCCTGTTTTTTTGTGGCTTCTATTTCTAACATTAATATATATCTTTTTCCAACTTTTTATTTTCAGTCTTAGGCATACCATGAACATGTTTTGGGATTGTTTCAGAATACTATGATAAAGTAGCCATTTCACTTAGGCAGGACACAAATTAAGTTTACCAATCCATGTAAAAGTCTTCTGTATGTGGTACTGTAGTCTTATAAGTGTGCAATAGCATTACATCTAGAGAAACAATGTGTATATGTTAATATAAAAATATTTTAGTGTTAGAAAATGTTGTCAGTCTATTCTGCTCAAGTGTGAACAGCCCCTAAGTGAAATGGTTAAAACTACCCCACAAAATATTCTCTGTAAAGAGAGGTCATTATAAAGGAATAAATATATAACATTAAAATTGAAAGGATATAAATTGATGGAATCATTTGACCTTTAAGTAGGTAGAAATATAGTCTTCAAAGTAAATTAAACAAAAATCAACTGTTGCTTTAATTTGAAAAAAATCTTAGGTGAATTTATGGTATCCTATAACAACTTCAGTATTGATTTGATATTGTTTATAGGATATGTCAATAATATTGCTCAGGGATTGCTGTGGTGAATGACAAAAGACTAAAAGTACAATATTGCATGCAGTTCTAAATTATCAAGAACAAAACTTAATTATTAGCAGTTTTAAACATATCTCAGCGTTCTCCCCCAATGTTTTCTCTTTAAACTTCAAAGACTTAAAGTTTCATCTTTGCTGTTTAAAAGTGTGTTTAAAAAAGATCAATTCAAAATAATCCAACTTTCAAGTATTTAAGTCATAAAAATATGGAATGCCTTTCACAATACAGAGGTTAAAGATATTAAGATATCACACATGACCTCCATAATCTTTAGAACTTCTGTGATATGGTGACAATAGTTCTTTTTATTTAATTAGTATTATAAAAGCAAACATTGACCACAATATTATAAGTGACAGACACACACACTTAAGGGATAATGCGTCCTCTTTGCCTTGATTGCTTTTCCTCTTTTTTTAAATTGCTTTTCCTCTTGATATTTATATTTAAAAAGTATTTATAGAGCATTTAATTAAAAAATAATTTAGTGCTGAAAAATGCTAATATTAATACTTATCTGAACTGTTGGGAAAATAGTGCTGATAGACTTGCTTGATGAAGGCTTGCCACAGACATTCCATTTGTTTTTTTTTTTAATGCAACATTTGTGAAGCACAGAAAGAGAAGTGTAGTAAAATTAGGTATGCCTGTATTTGTATCGTGTAAAGTATGTCTCCTTTAGATAGCATGTGTTCCTTATCATATTTTTGTTGTTGTGCTGTTGTTGTTTTGATTTGATTTTGGTGGTGTTAGGAATTGAACTCAGGGTCTCCCACATGCTAAGCAGGCACTCTGCCCCTGAGGCATACCCCAGCCCTTGGATTTTTTTTTTCTTAAATCCAGTTTGACAATCCTGAAATTCAGTTGGATTATTCCATTCACATTTAATATTCTTCATATGAGTGGATTTATGTTTTCTGTTTTTTCCTATATGTCTCATTTCTTTTTTATTTTTATTCTACTTTCTTTTTCTCCCCCTTTACTGCTTTCCTTGCATTATCGGGATATTTTCTAATGTAGCATTTTAATATCTTTAAATTGTATTCTCACTATTTTTTGAGGGTTTGTTTTTAAATTGATTAACCCAACAGGGAAGGGGAGAAGGAGAAAGGGGAGGGTTATGCTGGGGAGAGAATTGGCCCACAATAAATTGTTATGATGTGTGTATGTATGAAAATGTATCAACAAACCCCTTCATTATGTAAAGCTATAATGCACCAATAAAAAAAGAACAAGAGGGGCGGGAGTGGTGGCTCAGCAGTTACTGTGCTTGCCTGGCATGCACGAGTACATGAGTTCAAATCCCAGCACCACATACACAACAAAGTCTCAGAGCAACGAAAGCCATGTGAAGAAACTAAACAAAATGGATTCTCTCTCTCTCTCTCACTGTCCATCTCTATTTATAAAAAAGAAAAAGAAAGAAAGAGAAAAAGAAAGTAAACAATAAAAAATAGTTAACCAAAGGTTTACCATATGTGTCAGATTCATGTTTATATTTACTTAATTCTGGATATATATAGAAACATTGTCCTTGTGTAACTCTATTCCTTTCCCCCTTTTCTGTTGTATTATTTTCATATATTTTTTTAAAGAGAGGCACAGTGAAAGAGAAAGAGAGAAATGATTTTTTTTTAATTCAGTTTTTCATATGGCTTTCATTGCTCTGACATTTTGTTGTGCACTTGGTGCCAGGTTCAAATTCGTGTCCTTGAACATGCAAGCACTGTAATCACTGAGCCACCACTCCAGCCCCTACATTTATTAATATAATAAAATAATGTGTTATTATAAATTATTAACTTACCATTATAGTCTTTTTTTTAGACCAGGACAGATTTCTTCCCACCTGCCTCCTTTGTGCTATCACTAGCATATAATTATATTTCTATATGTTACAGACCCAAGAAGTCATATACCTAGAATTTTTTTAAATCAGTTAGTAGAAGTAGAAAAACATATAAACATATTTCTACTTTTATAATTAAGTACTTTTTATTGTATTGCTTTTGTCTTGTTTTAATTATCATCTGAGGTCAGTTGTTTTCAGCCTGAAGAATGTCCTTTGTTAGTTTTTTTTAAGAGTAAAGTCTACCAGCAACAATCTCAGATTTTGTGTGTCTTGGAAAGTCATTATTTTATCATCTATTTTAAAATATAGCTTTGTCAGATATAGTTTCTTAGTTGATAGGGTTTTTTTTTTCTTTGAGTGCAATTAATGTGTTGTCCCACTGCCTTCTAATCTCCACTGTTTTTCTGTTAGTAATCGGCTGCTCATCTTCTGTGGTTCCCTTCTGTTTCATGAGTTGTTTTTCAGTTGCTGCTTTCAAGATTTTTTTTCTTGTCTTTGACTTTCAGCATTTTTAATCTGATGTGTCTATTTGTACATCTCTTCGCCTTTATTTTGAGGTTTTTTTTAAAGTTTCCCAGATATGTAGGCTATTGATTTTCCATTAATTTGAAAGTTTCTGATATTGCATATTTATGTTTTTTTCTCCTTCTTTCTCCTTTCCTTCTGATGCTACCATTACTTATATGTTGGTGCATCAAATGATACCACATTTTTCTAAGGATGACTTCACTTCTCTGTGTTATTTTTTCTATTTATTTTTCTATTTCTTAGCTTATATAATTTCTACCAGTCTGACCTTGAGTCCACTTATTGTTTCTTCCACCATTTTGAATCTACTTTTGAATCATTGTAGTGAAATTTTTTTCAGTTTTTATAGCTTTCAATTCTATGATTTCCTTTATGCTCTTTTTTATAATTATTAATCTTTTGCTGATATTCTTTATTTGATGGAACATTCTGATCATTCCTGTTCTTATTTCTTTAATTCTAGTTTTCTTTGAACATGTTCATAATGGCTACTCTAAAGGTTTATCCTAATATCTGGTATCTCAGGTTTCTGTAGTTTGTTTGTTTCTTTCTGGTATATGAATTATAGTTTCCTGTTTCTTTTTATGCCTCATTTTTTGTTGTTGTTGAAAACTGAACATTTTAGATATAAAGTAGTAAGTCTAGGTATTGGTGCCTTCTACCACAGGTTTGTTACTACTTTTTATTTACTTATCTAGTATGCGGGTGGATTATTTTAATGAAATCTTTCTCTGCAATATCATTCCAACTCTAATTTTGTTCTTCATGGAGGCACAGCTTACAGCATTACACAGTGACCTTGGGATGGTTTAGGTAGGGCTCTCCTCTCTCTCTCTCTCTCTCTCTCTAACCACAGCTATTAAATTCCACTAATTTCCAGGTGTTCCTTTGGTGCTTTCAGCAGTACCTCAGTGCATAAATTGCCCCATAAACTAATCCAATCAAAGTCTGCATCCTTTGAATTCACTGATTTTAGTTGTCTTATTCCTCTGTTCCTGCCTGCTAACTGATCTGTATTAACCAGTATCCTCATGGAATCTCTAAAGCTCTCCCAGTGTCTTTCCTCATCCACTATTCTGGAGAGCACTCTGAAGCTTGAACTTTTTTTTTTTTTAATAAAGTCAGTTCCTTTTGGCTAGAATAGGAGCATTTTATGTCTGTTTTCTTTCTCTAGGCAAAATCTCTGAACACGGGCACTGGAGATGGGGTTGGGGACAATGGCAAGCTTCTCTCTGATATCCCTGCTCTAGTTGCTGAGCATTCACTGTGGGAGCAGCAGCAGCCTGAGGTCCTTCTGTCTTGCCTTTCCTGGAACCACTGCCTTACAAGCAATGGTAAGGGTGATTGAGGCTCCAGTATCCTCAGCATGCCACATCTATGGTAGAGCCCTACTCCATGACTGGGGGCTGAGTAAAAGTAAGAAGTTCCCACCCCTCATCAAACTCAACAGGGACTTAGCCTCAGCAACAGGTAGCTAGGGGAATGATAAATGTTGACATTCTGCTCCTACCTGAGAAGAAAGCCTTTCTTGAGTACTAAAGGGTAGGGTGCCCTTTCTTCTTCACTGTAGCAGTCTGGAGTAGTTCCACCTCTCTAACCTTAAAGGGGAAAGAAGGAACAGTTTAGGTTCAAATATCAAAGATTGTCACCTTTCTTCCTGAATTTTTGTAAATGTTCTTGATTAGATATTTCTTCATTTGCTGTTCATCTCTATAGGCTTGAAATTGTGTTTTTCATATATATAGTTCTCACCAGTTTTCCTGAAGAATGTATCAATGGAGCTCCATACACCATCATGGCAGAAATCTTTTTATTTGTTTTTAAATTAAATGTTTTAAGAATACAACTTTTGTTTTGTTTGGTTTGGTTTTTTTAGGAAGTAAAACAACTGATAGATTTGAACACCTCAGTATACATTTTCACATTTTATAATTTGGCATTTATGCATACATGTTTTACATATTTAAAAATTTTAGTTCTCATTCACAAAATATAAACATTTTATTTGATCTATTATGTCCTCATCAATGTTTACAGTTGTCAGACTTTGAGATTTTGGCAGTCTTATGAATGATATTCCATATTGTGGAGTTTCTAGGAAGAGCAGGTAAGAAATGTGAGGTATAAAGAGTGAAAAAGATGAATAATAGTCACCGTTTGGAAGTGATATTATTGTCTACATAGAAGAAGAAAGACTCTATAGAGAAATTATTAAAATTATATTTTTCCAGGAAGTTTTGTCTATCTCTAATAATTTATTTATAGTTCTAGTTAGGAACTCCAGTACAATGTTTAATTTGGTGCTTCCTGTTTTGAAGGAAATGCTGATATTGGTGTCCTTTTATGATTTTGTTCAGAGAAGGTATTTGTTGAATTAAAACTATCCTTTGTTCCTAGTTTTCTAAAACTAATTTTAATCATAAATTGTTTAATTTTATTATGTACTCTTTCTGATCTTTTGATATTAGTTGATATATTTTAATCTGTTTATGTTGTAAATTATACTAAATGAAAAATTCCTTTGATTTACCAACCTTGCATTTCTTAAATACAATCAAGTTTTCCATGCTATATATACTCTTCTGCTATCTTTAGAATTATTACAACTATATTCCTAAAGAAGTTTGCTATAAACTTTTCACATATAGTTCTTAAGTTTTAGGATGAAGCTTTTTCCCAGAAATTGTTTACTGTATAAGTCCTTGGAATTATAATTATAAAATTCTAAATTCCTTTTTTATTTAATACTATCAGGAATTCTAAAAAAATGGTGTTCTTAGTTCTTGCAGGGAAACTAGTTCTGGTTTTGACAATTCTCTCTATTAAATGCTTTTTATTATATTTAGCAATAATTCTATATTATTTTTCTTTTTTCTATTTTCTTTCAATTTATACTTTTTAAAACTTCTTCAGCTTGATGCTTACTTTATTATGTTTTAGTCTTTTTGTTTTCTAACATATGCATTTAAGACTATACCCTCTTTAACTGCATTTTAATTTAATTGCAGGTACATAATAATATGCAGTATTTTATTTTTTTTCTAATTTTCTTACTTCCTAATTTGATATTTTTTTCAGTTCCTAAGTTTGGATTTAAAAATATCCAAATACATTAAGCTGTGTCTGAGTTCTAAGTTAAATATATTAAGTTCTAAGTTAAATAAATCTACCAAATGCCAGCTTTTGCCATTTCTTAATACTTGGATTTTGTGGCCAGAGTATTTGCATGTGTCAGGAAATAAATGTTCAATGTATCTGTCAAAAGGAGTAGGTATTCTTTAATTCTTGTGTAAGGTCCTTTAGTGAATCTTATTGTGTTCAAATCTGCTATAGCCTTCCAAATTTTATTTTCTACTTTTCCTTTTAATCATTGGGAGATACATATTAAATCTCCTATGAAGATTGTGGATTTGTAAAGTTTCTCCTTCAAATTCTATTTTTAAAAATTATTTTAAGGTTAGATTATAAGGGATTTACATGTTTACAATTTCATATTTTTCTGATGAACTATCCCATATGTTATTTTGTGGCTTTAATGTTTGTCAGGAATATCATTTTCCATGCTTGATTATTTATCCTGTCTTTATTCATAGTTTTAACTATGTCTATTAAACATTCAGTCCCTACATATTTATTTTAGTACTTTTTTGTTTGTAAAGAGAGAGGGACAGTGAGAGAGAGAGAGAGAAAGAGAGAGAGAGAGAAAATCAATTTTATTTAGTTTTTCATCTGCCCTTCATTGCTCCAACACTTCATTGTGTATGTGGTGCTGGGGTTTGAACCCACATCCTCGCACATGCCAGGCAAGTGCCAAAACTGCTGAGCCACCGCTCCAACCCTATTGTAGTGTTTTTAATTATTATTCTTATGTTTTAATTTATTTCAACTGTATTTCTTTGAGATAGTTATCCCACTTTTTCCATGCTTCTTTTTCCTTTGCCATGATGTGATTTTTAGGGGCATGATAAGTAGTGTGTAAAATTTTTTGATGGTATACAAGTCTCTTGAAGAGTCTCAGGAAACATCATATTTTCAATAGCTTTAGGGATTCTAGAAACACTGAAACAAACAGTTTTACATTAAGGTTGAATTTACTAATAATACTTAGCTTGTTAATATAAAATATCTACAGTATATAGTGCTTATGTAACATTACTTGGTTATAAACATCTTATTCTCATGGTTAGTTATTTATTCTTTAATGGCAAAATGCAAGTCCTGCGTGCCTCTGCATCTCCTTTTTCATTGTATATTTGCCACACATTAAGTTATAGAATCACAGAGCCAGATGGGATTGTGACAGCTTATGTAGTTCAGGAAGGCCTACATCTTGAATATTGAAAGGTAAAACTCTGTTAGAGTATCTTTCAAGAAAGGAAATTCTCGTTCATAATCTATTGTAACTTTAGCTCTTTTCACTCTAAAAAAATTAATCATTCTGTTCCAATTCTAAAATGGAATAGTTAAATATTGTGGATTCATAGTAGTTAAAATTAGAAGGATCTGTCACAGGAAAGCAGGGAGCTGAAACTCCAAACCTCTGTTCTTGTGTTCTGATGAAAGAAAATTTAAAGCCAGACACCAAAAGTCATGCAAGAGAATTTTATTATAAGGGAGAGAGAGATGAAAGTAAAGTAAAAGCAGAGTAAGGCTCAAGCAGAGAGCACTCTCAAGAAAGTGGGCCATCTCTGAGCAGAGAATGACAAAGGAATCAATGCTATCTCCAGATTTATTGCTGTGTTATGGTTGATTTGAAAATTGGGGTCCTCCTTCAGCAGGCTTCACCAATCAGGTGTTCAACTCCTGCTTTTTGTCGGGTGGTAGAGTTTTTGACCCTAGTTGGTCCTCTCCAGATCTGTCATGGTGGGCCATCCTGTTTTGGGGGGCTTCATCTACAAGACAATTCCATATTAATGTGGGCATTGGGGTCAGTAACAGTCAAAAGTTACCTCAGTGCACCTGCACTCTGAGCTAGCAGGAGACACCTGGCACCAGGAGCTTTTAGCTTAATCTCAACTTTTATGGGTTCTGTCAAGAGATGGTCCCAGAGACCCTTTGTTCTTGAGGCATACCCCCTCCCCATTATCTCTTTTGTTTTTTTTTATACTCAACATTTGTGTACTAATTTTTTTTCAATAGCTCATCTGCCTTGGTAGCAGCTGAAAGAAAACATCAAGAGTAAACCTGTGGCTGCCTAACAGATCCTATTGATGTAGTTTATTCTCTTCCTCTTGTGGGCTTGGACATAGAATGCTGAAATACACTCACTTAGCTTCTTAGCAGCAGACCATGGGTTCAGACTGTTTTCCTCCCTCCCTGTTCAATTTTTTTAGATTGAATTCTCTTAATGTCTACATAAAAGCTTTACAAATTAGAGTCTCTTTTGCATGCCTGTGGCATTGCAGTGACTTGAATAATGCTAAGTACAAAGTAGGTACTAAAATAAAAACCTGTTGTTTACAAAAAACAACAAAAGCAAATTCAGGTAAACCTTGAATTTCTCTTTTTTAGTAGTTTGTACTTTTATTTTATGTGGGTGAGAGGCACTCTGAAACAGATGGGTGCTTCTCAGTACAGCCCTTAATGCTGTTCCCCCAAACTCTTCATAGTGCATGGCGTTGAGTCTCCAATAGTATTCATGGAAGAAGCTGATTCAGGTAGATACAATTTTTTCTGCCAGTCATCTGAAAAGGGATAGTTTGATTCTGTCTTTCCTTCCTAGCTCAGACATGAGGAAAAATAGATACTAAATGTTCCTTGTGAGTCCTGTTAAGAACTTCAGAGATGTACTCTCCCCCCACCCTTAGGTAATTCTCATTTAAGCTGAGTGATCCTATTTCCTTTATTCTGATTTCTGTTTAGGATCTTGATAGTGTAAGGAAAGAGGCAAAATGAAGGAAAGAGAGAGGAGAGTAGCAGCTCAACAGTAACGCAGGTTTATTCGGGAGAAACCTGCAGGGGGGGACCCAATGGAGTCTGGGATCCACCTGCCACTTACAGCCTGGGGTAGTATAGAGGGAATAAAGGGAGAGGGGGTCACAGCAGGAATTTTCCTGGTTAACCTGGGCTTTTTTAGTAGGGTGGTAATTCAACTGAGTTTTTCAGTAGTTTGAGGATCCTTGGATAAGGGCCAGAGGCAATGGGTTCTGATGTGGGTCTGAGTCTGTAGATTTCGAAGCAGTGAGTAGGGGTTTTGCTGCCTGAGTAAGTGGCTTGTGGTAATTTTCCATATCCATCAGATAGTCTTTCAGTAACTACAATAACTAATTCTGCAGATGGATAAATTGAGGCTTTATGAGGTTTGGATCCTCTGTGTTAAATTCATTGTATCAAGACTGGATATGTGCTACTTATAATTTCAAGAGTGTTTGCTGTTGCAACTAAGAATAATTTCAGAGATGAAAAGTTTTATTTTGGGGCTTACAGCTTCAGAGGTCTCAGTCCATAGTAGGTTAGCTCCATTCCTTGGGGCTCAAGATGAGGCAGCACATTATGGCCGAAGAATATGGTGAAGGAAAGCAGCTCAGTAAATGATCAGGAAGCAGAAAGATACTCAACAAATATTTACCCTAAAGGAAACCTCCATTGACCCACCTCCTCCAGCCACACCCCACCTGCCTTCAGTTACCACCCAGTTAATCCTTACCAGACAATTAATTCACTGATTGGGTTAAGGCTCTCATCACCCAGTCATTTCAGCTCTAAGCTTTCTTGCATTGTCTCACACATGAGCTGCTGGAGGACATCTTTCATTCAAACCATAACAAAGAGCTTTCCTTTAGTTATTCATATATTTATATTTTGGGTAATGAGCAATATATACAGTCTCTGCTGTCCTTCCTTAAATAAATCCTACTCCTTTTACTCAAAAAAAAAAAAAGGCGTATCAGGCCACACTTAGTAATTTTGTGGATCATTATGTGAGGAAATGGAGACATGATTTCACGTGTATATGTCTTAAAAAGTAAATTATATCTCTAATAGGAAGTATGCCTCACCACCCCATACATATTTATACTATTAAAAATATAAGTCACAAAAGGAAATGGGAAATGCTGAAAAATATTTTTAGAAGCCAAGTTTGATATTCAGTTACTGAATTCTTTAAAAAAGATCTCATATTTGATAAAAAGTTTTAAATAATTAAGAATCATTTGATTGCTACAGTAAGAAAGAAGAAAATACAGGACAGAATAAGATGATTTTTTGCATAGTTCAGATAATTTTTGCTGTTAATTTTACCTAATAATGAAAAACTCATTCTATTACATTTTGCATTGGTGTTCTTGTTATAAGCCAGTAGTTAATCCTGAGCAATGAAATCGATGTGTTCTAATAAATGAGCTCTTCTGAAAATGGTATGTTACATAACATGAATATTCCTGAGATACTATATTTAATATAGTTAGAAGTTTTCATTACTAAAGGTTGTAAAACTCAATTTTTCTTTGGCCTTCCGATTTCATTCTGGATTGTCTATGGGCTTATTTAAATGTTTATGCCTTTCCTTTAGTAATAGCTCATGTTTTCTACCCACTGATGTGACATCTATTAAGAATTTTAAGGGCTGGAGCAATGGCTCAGTGGTTATACTGCTTGCCTGGCATGCTTGAGGACGTGGGTCTGAACCCCAGCACCACTTATACAACGAAGTGTTGGAGCAATGAAAGCCACATGAAAAACTAAAGAAAATTGATCCTCTCATTCTCTCTCTCTCTCTCTCTCTCTCACTCTCACTGTTCCTCTCTGTCTTTAAAAAAAAAATAAGAATTTTTTAAAAATTTACTGGCTTGGTGATTTGTTTTAATTAAAGCTTATAGCCTACTATTTTAAAGCATGAGTAGTGTTACAATTACAAATTCATTGTGACTTGATGACTTGATTCCTGCCATGTCAGTTTTCTTGTATTTGATGAGACACACAAAGCAGTTATGGGAGAATGCTTGTCACTAGTATCCATGGTAACAACAAAGATACTTTGGAACTCAAAGGCATGGAGTAATCCACAGTAATAGTTCTCTTTATAAGAGCAACATACATAAAAGGTTCAGGCATATGCTTTTAATTAGTTACCAAAAATAGCTAGTGCTTGAGATGCAATGAAATATTTTTTTCCACTGTTACACATAGTATGACATGTAACGATTGTCTTTTACTAACAGGTAAGGGAAAGATTACACTGCGTACTCACAGCACTGTAGTTTCTTAATCACAATGTGAACATGGGAGCGCACATTAATAAAGGGGAGACCTACTTTTGTACTGATACAAATGTGGGATTTATTTAGCATTTTTAATTCTTATCCCTGCAACATAGTTTACCTAGAACAGCACCATTTTGACTTTTCCTTGTAGGTTCTGAATTATCCGGTAAACATACTTTCTGTATATACAGTGTGCAAGAATGATACTATGCATTTATGTTATAAATGCCAATGAGACAGTAGCCAAAATTCTTATTGTTCAGGTATATTAAATTTTCAGTCTATTTTGGAACATTTTAAATTTGAATTCATTAAAGCAAGATTCAAGAAAAGTAGAATAATTTATTTTCTGTTTAAGAATCATGATGGATAAAAGATTAATAACCCTTTTAAAACAAAATTCTTTAAAGATTTTCTTTTGAAATGCAATCTGTAAAGAATAATCTTGTTTTGCTTTGCAATTCAACACATTATTTCTTCCTGTTGCTATAGAAACTAATTCTGGTGCAGCTGTGATTGCTAATCAAAATTCTAACATTATACAACCTTTTCCCCCTTTAGTGCTTCATTTTATTTTTAGTTACAAAATAATAAATTTCAATGATGAGTTCATAACAATGGACAAAACATTAATGCAGAGATTTTCAAAAATTTGAGCCCTTTTCTTTGAAAATAAGGAGATATTCTTATTGTATAGTTTCAATATGAATAACAAGAAAACAAAGCCTTTTGCTGAATTACAAAGGTCTATAATTGCTGTATTACATCAACATTGTGAAGCACTTAACTGCTTCATAATCTAAATTGCTACTCTTTCAACCAACTATTTTTGAAGTGTCTGGTTACTTGGTGTTATAAAAATGAAAAATAAAAAGTCCTCAGAATGCCTGAAGTCTTTTAACACAAAATGGGAAAGAAACTTCCTTATTGTTTTATCTTCAAACTGTTGAGATCACATCCTCAATGTAGTAAGTAAATGTAGTAAGTTAATGTAGTAAGTAAAAACTAATTAGTTATTTTTATTCTTGCCTTTATTGGAGCATATATGTATGAACAAACAGCACTGTTAACTTCATAATGTATTAATCTATGTGCATTTTACAGGCCAGAACCAGAGTTGCATTTTTTTCACTCTTCTAAGAATATTGGTTCTTTTTCATTTCATAAAACAAATATAAAAACTTACCACAAACTTATTTATAGCAAAAATGCCCCCCCACACACTTGCTCTTTCAACTGGGCTTAAGTAAATTCTAAAATTAAATTTCTGGTATGTAATATAACATCAATTAGAATATATTATTTACATATTGTATCTCAGAATTTTACTTTCTGATTTGGTATATCAAGTACAAGGCAAATAAATATGAAATTTATTATTTTAAATTATTGTTTTTAAATGAAAACCTAGACATGTGAAAAAATACTTTTTCTTTTATCTCAATAAATTAAAATGTGGAAAAAGCACTACACATGATTTAATAATGTAAATATATTAATTTTTACCTCCATTTACTCAAAAGTATATTTTATATGCTGATTGACAAGAGCAAATAAAATTCTAGGGGCAACAAGAATTTAATATTATTTAATAAAATAAAATTTTATTATTTAATAAAACAATAAATTTAAATAAATAATTAAATTTTATTGTTTAATTAAATAATGATGGGGCAGAGGAGAGTGAAGGAGGATTGGAAGGGATCTAGGGAGGCAGTCAACAATGTAGCAAACTCTATCCCCCTGAGAATTCAAATAACACTTATGCAATCATTTAATTCTGGAAAATTCACAGTCTAAACAGTTATATCACTTGCAGGGTCGAAATACAAAAGAATCAAGAGACTGGGGTGTGGGTGATGTGGGAGTAATTCTGGTTTAGGAACCAATATATATCATATCGTTAATTTATATGCATTTATGATTGTGCAATAACTCCTTAATAAAAAATTAAAAGCAAAAAATAAGAATGTTGGTAACTTGAGAAAATACCAGTATCTAAAATTTTTATCTGGAATTAGTCAGCTCTAGTTTATTAGATTTGCTGCTTCCCTGATATAATTTGAATACTAAAAATCCTTCATTATCGTATGGCCAAAGATAACTGAAAATTCATTCCTTAAGCATAATAATTCTAATTATTTAAGGAAATATTTCTGATCAGTATATTACATTTAGCTCAATTGAATATTTAAATAATTAATATTGATTAGTAGGTAGAACCAAATTGAAACTGCAAATTAAGATACCCAGGGTAATATGGATGGAATGCTATATATTGCAAAATGACTTTTGTGTGAGCAACAATCCTTTATCGTGATTTTTTTAAAAATCCTTGTTTACTTTTTGATAAGTCTTCTTTCTTATAGAGTTAGAGTAAGGTGATACAGATACAGCATTCTTTAGTTTAACTGGGCAGAATTTCTCCAGATTTTCTGAAAACAAATGTAGATGTTCTTTTGCTTTTCTCAAAAATATTTAAGAGTGAAAAGAATTTGGATCTAATTCATTTATCCTTCTTGAGCCTCACCTACCTCATAGGATTAGTAATGCTGATATGGTAACTGTTATAACAATAACACTGTGGACACTCTATGAAGCACTTAATACATTAACTCAATTAATTCTCAAAAATCTCTGTAAGGTTGGTACTCTTCTAATTCCTGATTTACAGATAAGCAAAAGGAAGATGTAAATAAGTTGCCCATAGCCACACAACTCATAAATGGGAGAAATAGAGTATATACCAGGCAGTGTAATATCCAAGCCCATATTCTTAGCTCCTATTAAGTGTTATATAGACAACACAAATTATTATACAAGCATGTGAGGTTGATACAAACATAGTCATCTCTATACCAGCCTGCAGCCACTGCCCTGTCATTTACATTGTTTATTAATAATGTTGGGAGAAATAAGTTTCCCAGTTTCAGAATTTTCTGTTAGAATGTTTACAGGTGACTTTGGCCCAAGTTATATAAATTCTTTACTATCAAAAGAAAATACCCGGGCTGGAGTGGTGGCTCAGCGGTTACGGCATTTGCCTGGCATGCACAAGGACTTGAGTTCAAAACCCAGCACCACGTACACAACGAAGTCTTGGAGCAATGAAAGCTACGTGAAAAACTAAATAAAATTGATTCTCTCTTTCTCTCTCTCTCACTGTCCCTCCCTCTTTAAAAAAGAAAAAGACAAGACAATACCCTCCAAAAGCAATACATTTTTTGGACTCTTCATAATGTTTCCTTTGTATAGACTTGTATATTTTGGTATTCATATGGGACTTAAATTTGTGTATAGTAGTACTATATGATGGATTTTTAAAATATAGTGTAGTATTATATTTTATATAATTTCCTTTCCCATAGGTTTAGCCCTTCAGTGAACAACTTTTAGCTTTCTGATAGCAGGATTCCATCTTATTTATTTTATGTTGTCTGGCATTAGCACATGTTTTGTAGTTTATCTGTCTATTGAGATCTTATATTGTAGAGTTTGGGAAAATCAAGAGTCATTTTCTCCTCTCAGACTCAAACACAAGTTGGAGAAATATGTTTTTTAAAAGCTTTATTGAGATATGTTACATACCATGAAATACTCATTTACAGTATGCAAATTTGATTGTTTTTAATGTAATTACCCCAGATCCTCATCACCCCAAAAAGAAATCTTGTACCTAGTGGCAGTTACTCTCCATTACTGCTACCCAGCATGAAGTAACCACAATCTACTTTCCGTTTCAATATATTTGCCTGTTCCACACCATTAATATAAATAGAATAATATAATATATAGCTTTTTTGTGACTGGTTTTGGTCCCTTAGTGTAACTTTTGATGTAACATGTATCAGTACTTAATTTTTTGTGGAGTTGCCAAATGGTATTCTGTTGTATAGACACACCACATTTTGTCACTTCATCACTTGATGGACATTTGTTTTGTTTTGTTTTGTTTTGTTTTTTGACCACTATGGATAATGCTACCATGAATATTTGCATAGAAATCATTGTGTAGATATATGTTTTCATTTCTCTTGAGTAGGTACAAATTTAAGAGTGGAATTTCTGGGTCATATATAATTTCTGTGTTTCAATTTTTTGGAAAATGCCAAATTATTTTTTAAACTGGTTGTACTGTAAATACATCCTTATCAGCAGTGCATGAAAATTTCCATTTCTTCTATACCTTGTCAACACTTACTATGGTCTATATTTTTATCATGCATATTCATTTGGGTGTGAATCTCACTTGATTTGGGGAAATTTTTAATGATGTGCTAAGTGCTATGGGAACTATGTACAGAATGTGGGGCAAGGGAAGAAATTGTTAAGCAGACCCAAAAAGATTTTTTTGCCAGAACTAGAGTCTTGCACAAATTTAAATGAAGGACATAATAGCAAACACCATGTGCAGTATCCATTAGGCATAAAAGTAAAAATCCATTTTCATGAAACTGCACATCATATGACAGGGCTAATACAATAGTTTTTAAGTTTCAAATGGGTAAACAAGCTAATTCTTGACATATTTAAAAAATGAAGTTGTTGATTCACTTGTTTCAGAATTGATTCTAAAACATAGTTGTTGCATACAATAAAGGTATTAATGACAATTTTTTCCATAATTTAAATCTCATACTCATCAGATGTGTCTATTATGTGGGTCCTGGTTTATGAATTTGAAATTCACTCGTCTGGAGCTTACATTGAAGGACAAAAAGGTGTGAGAACATATTTTCTCATTTTCTCTCTTGGTATTTTAAGCAGTTGATTAGATTGTCAGAAGAAAAATGTTGACACCTATCTTTGTATAATGTATAGTATACGTATGAATCTTTAAAAGCTGTAAGATTAGAACAATTTTTTTAATCACTGGCATTTTTTTTTTTGCCCAAGTAGAATGACTTGTAAAAATATGTCAGCATTTCTCAATCTTTTATTTTTTAAATTTTTTTATTAGAAGTATATAGAGAAACAGTTGAGGGGAAAACATTATCAAACCAACAGTAATCAATGTATATATACTTTGTTATCCAGGGGTAGTGCCAAAACATGGATGACCACCTTGGGTTTCACCTGTTGCAGTTTCCCTCAGAAGAACTCATGCGTTAAATGGGTATCTCGTGGAGGAATGACATCGGCTTCTGGGATGTTTCCCCCATATTCCCACTCTCCAGTCTCCTATGAGTTCTTCATACACTCTCCCCGCCTTCCCATCCCCCTCCCTATGCTCCAAGTATCCTATGGAGCCGTCCCCCTAATACTCTGAGAGTCACACAATTTGAAGTATTGTTAGGTTAGCCGTCTACCCTACTGTTTCCTCATGTATTCTAGCATCCACAGATGAGAGAAACCATTCGGCCCTTTAGTCTCTGAGATTGGGATACTTCACTTAGCATTATTCTTTCCATCTCCATCCATTTGATATCAAAAGCCATAATATCGTCTTCTCTAATGGCCGAGTAGTATTCCATTGTATATATGTACCAAAGTTTTTGTATCCACTCGTCGAGTGAGGGGCATCTGGGTTGGTTCCATAGTCTAGCTATAGTAAATTGAGCTGCTATAAACACTATAATACACTGATTCTAACTCTTGGGAAAATACCCAGGAGTGGGATAGCTGAGTCGTAAGGTGGTTCCATCCTTAATTTTTTGAGGATTCTCCACACTGCTTTCCATAGTGGCTGAACCAGTTTGCAGTCCCACCAGCAGTGTAACAGCGTTCCTCTTTTCCCACAGCCCCTCCAGCATCTGTCGTTGTTTGTATTCTTCATTTTTGCCACTCTAACAGGAGTGAGGTGGTATCTCATTGAAGTTTTGATTTGCATTTCCCTTATAGCTAATGATGTAGAGCATTTTCTCATACATTTATGGGCTTTCTGGACTTCCACTGGAGAGAAGTTCCTTTTGAGTTCTTTAGCCCATTTATTGATTGGATTATTTGTGAGTTTGGACTTTAGTTTCTTTAGTTCCCTGTATATTCTGGATATTAGCCCTCTGTCCAAGGTGTAGCAGGCAAAAGTTTTCTCCCATTTTGTAGATTCTCTCTTGATGTTCTTGACTAGATCTTTGGCTGGGAAGAAACTTTTCAGTTTAACTGCATCCCATTCATTTATTCTTGATTTTACAGCTTGAGCCATAGGAGTTTTGTTAAGGAAGTAGCTGCCGACTCCTATATGCTGTAGTGATGACCCTACTTCTTTTTCTAGTAAGTTTAAAGTTATTGGCTTAATATCCAGGTCTTTGATCCATTTTGATTTAATTTTTGTGCAGGGCGAAAGATAAGGATCCAGCTTCATTTGTCTACATATGGCTGTCCAGTTTGTCCAACACTATTTGTTGAACAAGCTATCTTTCTTTCACACTATGCTTTTGCCCCCTTTATCAAATATCAAATAGTTAAGGATATGGGGGTTTGTCTCAGGATCTTCTATTCGATTCCACTGATCTTCGGTTCTGTTTTGGTATCAATACCATGCTGTTTTTGCTACTACAGCTCTGTACTATAATTTCAGGTCAGGGATTGAGATACCCCCTATTTCTTCCTTTCTATAGAGTAATGTTTTGGCTAGTCTGGGTCTCCTGTTATTCCATATGAACTTGAGAATTGCTTTTTCTGTATCTCTGAAAAATGTCATAGATATCTTGATGGGGATTACATTGAATTTGTATAGGGCTTTGGGTAGAATGGCCATCTTTATTATATTGATTCTGCCTAACCATGAGCATGGAATGTTTTTCCATCTACTCAGGTCTTCTATAATTTCTTTTTTTAGTGTTTGATAGTTTTCTTTGTGGAGGTCCTTAACATCCTTTGAAAGGTTAATGCCCAAGTATTTCATTTTTTTTTGGAAGTGATGGTGAATGGGAGAGATTTCCTGATTTCTTCTTCTGCAGATTTGTTGCTGAAGTAAAGAAATGCTAGTGATTTGCTGGAGTTGATCTTGTAGCCAGCTACTTTGCTAAAATCACCTATAAGCTCTAGGAGGTTTCTGGCCAATGTTATTGGGTCTTCTAGGTATAAAATCATGTTGTCTGCAAATAGAGATAACTTAACTTCCTCTTTTCCTATATGAATACCTTTGATTTCCTTGTCTTGCCTGATAGCTCTGGCAAGGGTTTCAAGGACTATATTGAACAAGAGTAGGGATAGCGGACAGCCTTTTCTAGTTCCTGAATTCAGTGGAAATGCTTTCAGTTTTTCTCCATTGAGGATAATGTTGGCTATGGGTCTGTCATAAATGGATCTGACATGTTAAAGTATCTTCCCTTGATCCCTATCTTTTCCAAAGTTTTGAGCATAAAGTGGTGTTGAATTTTATCAAATGCTTCTCTGCATCGAGATGATTATGTGATTTTCGTTTTTAATTCTGTTTAGGTGGTGAATTACATTTATTGATTTGCGTATATTGATCCAGCCTTGTTTTCCTGGAAAAAAGCCCACTTGATCATAATGAATTATCTTTACAATGTGCTTTTGTATTCGATTAGCTAAAATTTTATTTAGGATTTTTGCATCAGTGTTCATCAGAGAAATTGGTCTGTAGTTTTCTTTCCTTGATGTGTCTTTGTTGGGCTTTGGAATCGGTGTAATGTTTGCTTCATTAAAAGTGTTTGGGAGTGTTCCCTCTCCATCAATTTCCTGGAAGAGCTTGAAGAGGATTGGTGTTAGTTCTTCTGTGAAGGCTTGGTAGAATTCTGCCGTATATCCATCCGGACCTGGGCTTTTATTTTTTGGGAGAGCTTTGATTGCTGCTTCAATTTCACTTTCTGTGATAGGTTGGTTGAGGTTTTCAATGTCCTCTTGTGTTAAAGAGGGGATGTCGTGTGTGTCCAAAACCCTGTTAATGTCCTCCAGGTTATCAAATTTGGCAGAGTATAAGTTTTCAAAATAGGTTCTGATAATCTTCTGTATCTTGGATGAGTCTGTGGTGATATCCCCATTTTCTTCTCTGCTTTTGTTGATTTGCTTCATTTCGATCTTCCTTTTGGTGAGTTTGGCAAGGGGTCTATCAATTTTGTTAACTCTTTCAAAGAACCAACTCTTAGATTTGTTAATAGATTGAATAGCTTTTTTGTTCTCAATTTCATTGATTTCAGCTCTGATTTTGGTAATTTCCTGTTTTCTGTTAGATTTAGGGTTGGACTGTTCCTCCTTTTATAGTCGTTTGAGTTGAAGCATAAGGCTATTAATGTGCTCTCTTTCCAGAGTTTTGATGTATGCACGCAGTGCTATAAATTTACCTCTTAAGAAAACCTTCATAATCTCCCAGAGGTTTCGATATGTTGTTTCCTCGTTCTCGTTCAATTCCAAAAACTTCATAATCTCTGTTCTCATTTCCTCTTTTACCCATCCTTCGTTTAAGAGGTAATTATTCAATTTCCAAGTATTTTAATAGTTTCTGTTGTTTCTCTTGTTGTTGATTGCTAAGATCATAGGATTATAATCTGACAGAATACATGAGATTATATCCACTTTTTTGTATTTGCTAAGATTATCCCGGTGAATGACGATGTGGTCTATTTTAGAGAAGGATCCATAGGCTGATGAGAAGAGGGTAAATTCAGCTGTCTTAGGATGGAATATTCTGTAAATGTCTGTTAAGCCCAATTGGTTAATAGAGTAGTTCAGATTGGAGACATCTTTATTGATTTTTTTGTTTTGATGATCTGTCTAGAGTTGATAGTGGTGTGTTGAAGTCCCCCAGGATTATTGTGTTGAGATCAATGAGGGGATTAATGTCCTTAAGTATTTTTTCCATGTACTTGAGGGGGTTGTAATTGGGGGCATAAATGTTGATTATAGTTATATCTTCTGGGTGAACTGTCCCTTTTAATATATTAAAGTGTCCCTCTTTGTCCTTTCTGACTAGTTTTAGTTGGAAATTAATTTTGTCAGAAATTAGAATCCCTACACCATCTTGCTTTTTTGGGCCACAGGCCTGGTAGACGTTTTGCCATCCTTTCACTTTCAGTCTGTGTCTATTTTTGAGTGTCAAATGTGTCTCTTGCAGGCAACATACTGTTGGATTTTGTTTTTTGATCCATTGGGTCAGTCTGTATCTTTTAATGGGGGCATTGAGACCATTCACATTCAAGGATAGAATAGATATGGGAGGCTGATTCACAGACTTTGTATTGATTACAGAGTTTTGAGTCATCTTGAAAGTCACTTTTTGTATAGTATGATTATTGACTCACCCTTGTTTAAGGATTTAGGATATCGTTGGCATTATCTTCTAAATGGAGAACTACTTTGAGAATGCTCTGTAGAGCGGGATTTGTGTTCACGTATCTTGCTAGCTTGAGTTTATCATTGAAGTATTTAATTTCCCCTTCACATTTGAAGCTGAGTTTTGCTGGATATATTATCTTTGGTTGAAAGTTGTTATTTTTTAACACTTGAAAGATATTGTTCCAAGCTCTTCTAGCTTTCATTGTTTGTTCTGAAAAATCCATAGTGATCCAAATTGGTTTGCCTCTGAATGTGATTTGGGGCTTTCCTCTAGCAGCTTTTAGAATACTTTCTTTAATTTCTCTGTTATTCAATTTGTAAATGATATGTCTTGGTGAGTTTCTCCACTGATTAGGTCTATCTGGTGTTGTATAAGCATCTTGGATGTGATATTCCGGATCAATAGCAAAATGAGGGAAGTTCTCACTTATGATTTTGCTTAAAAGTTTCCTGAATCCCCTTGTTTTCTGTTCAGAGTTTTCCTCCAGGCCAATGATTCTCAAATTATTACACCTCATCTCATCAAATATGACTTGGAAGTTCTGATTATGTAAAATAAGCTGTTTTTCTTGTTTTTCTTCTTTGATTTCTACATTCTTTAGGCGATCCTCATTGTCCGATACTCGTTCTTCAAGTGCTGAAGTTCTATTTTCAGTGGAGTTTACTCTGGTGTTGGTGTCTTTCAGTGAAGATTTTAATTGGTTAACCGTGTTTTTCAATCCTGATAGCTGTGCTACATCTTTTTTCAGAATGTAGATATCCTTGTACAGCTGATCTTTCATCTCCTGGAATTGATCCTTAATTTCTCTGTAGAATTTGTCTCTCATCTCTTGAAATTGCTCTTTGATCTCTTTCCTTATTTCCTCTCTCAACTCTTTGATTGCATTACTAATCATAATGCTGATACAATGTCTTTGGTTTTCATCTGGGGCCCCGGCTATGGGATCCTTGGGTGGAGAGCTCTGGGTTTGAGGAGAGTTATTTCCCCTTTTCCTCATTTTCTGAGTCAGAGAGCTTGTCTTTTATTTCAGCCTTGTTACTCTTGTTGGAGTAATTGGAGCTTCATATGACTTTGCTTCGTTGTGAAGAGGAGCTATTTGGTCAATATAGACCTAAAGATGCCAGACAGTTCTGTGAGAATTTAGAGGGTATATGTGCAAATACTAGTCCATTTCAACTAAAACAGATGAGCTGATGATTAGCACCAATAGTAGCTGCTTTCTTTGAGAGAACTCTCACTGTGTAGTATGATACCAAGCAAGTACCCATTTTGAAGCATGTCAAATTCTTCAGGTATTAGGGTCTCTCTGAAATTGGGGAGAAGGAATGACTAGGAAGTCAAGGAAGTGGATTGGGGAGGTATAGAATCACACCTGTTATAGAGTATAGGGGAACTAGGGATTAGGGGGGAGTAGGTTATTCTATTAGGACTAAGGAAAACATAGAACTGGGGTGCAGGTAGGGTAAAGACTTGGGGTGAGAATGAGAGAAAGATGCTTATATTTAGGGATTACCAGAGTACAGTGGAGGAAGAGGTTAGCAGTAGGGTTCAATAAGACCTAAAGAAATAAGAGCCAATCACCAATACATACACACAGATAAGTATTTA
>PVKS010018101.1:0-40752 GCA_004027875.1 Aplodontia rufa
ACGGAGGACATTGAGCAAGCCAATGAATACATGAGAAAGTGTTCTAAATCACTGGCAATCAGAGAAATGCAAATCAAAACCTCATTAAGATTTCACCTCACTCCAGTCAGACTGGCAAAGATGAAGAATGCAAACAGTAACAATTGCTGGAGGGGCTGCGGGGAGACAGGAACTAGCACACTGTTGGTGGAACTGCAGAATGGTACAGCTGCTCTGAAAAGCAATGTAGAGACTCCTTTAAAAATTAGGGTTCGATCCACCATATGACCCAGCTATCCCTCTCCTGGGTAATTTTCCAGAGGAATTAGAATCAACACATTACAGCAACACAGCAAAATCTATGCTCATAGAAGCTCAATTTACAATCACTCAATTATGGAATCAACACAGATACTCCTCACTGGATGAATGGATTCAAAATATCTGGTATATATATATATATACAAAGGAGTTCTACTCAGCTATTAGAAACAATGATATTGCATCCACTGAAGGTAAATGGATGCCAATGGAAGAAACCATGCTGAACGAAGTTAGTTCAGCCCAGAGAGTCAAGGGCTGAATGTTTTCCCTCATTTGTGGTGGCTGGTGCTAAACCCAGGCTTGGGGGAAGGGTAGATAAACTCATGGTTTAGAACCATAGAGCAAAAATGCAATGTGCTAATATTTGTGAGATACAGTTGTAAGGAGCTGCATAAGATATCTGAACAAGCTATACTGTATGCCTTTACAAAAATGTAAAAGATTGATCCTATTGTCAAATATATTGAAGAATAACAAGGAACAATAGGAAGGGAGAAGAAGGGGAAATGTTGAGATAAAGCAAGGTACATTCCAAGCATTTCCAAGTATGTCACTGTAGATACTAATGTCATGTATATAAAAAAATGTTCTTCATGGGTATAAGAATTATGACACTGTACTTGGGTTTTTTAGGAAAAATATTGGACCCAGAAGAGAGGCAAGAGATTGGGGGATGGGAGGAGAGAGGTAGAGGAGTGTGGGGATGGGGATATTGACCAAATTGTATTGCTCTATTGTGTGTATCTAGGAATATTTGACAAAAAAAATCCCATCATTATGTACAATAATGCACTAATAATAAATAAATTTAAAAAGTACACAGCACATATTCAAAAAATTGCTTGGTGAAATCTGGATACCCTATGCAAATAAGTCTCTACCTTATATCATATACAAAAATTACTCAAAAAATGGATCAAAGGCCCTAATACTAGAGCTAAACTTATAAGATTCTTAGTAGGCATGAGGGTAAAGCTTCATGACCTAGGGCACAGTGATAGGATCTTTAATATGATTTCAAAACATGAGCAGCCAAACATTTTTTTAAGAAGTTTGACTTTATGAAAATTAATTTTTATGTTTCAAAAAACGCTATCAAGAGAGCAAAAAGACGAACCGCAGAATGCTATAAATTATTTGCAAATAGTCTGTCTGACAGGTGTAGGATCCAGAATACACAGCCAGCAACACAAAGACAAACACGCCGTGGAAATGGCAAACAGACTTGAATAAACGCTCTGCCAAGAGCTCCACATCCGTCATCCACGTGGAAAACACGTTCAGGGTCACTCGCTGGCCTCCAGGCAAACCAAGGTGCAGGGAGACACCACTTCACACCCACAAGGTGTCGGCCAGGATGTTGGAGAAAGTGAACCCTTGAACATGGCTCGTGGGAGATGACATGGCTCAGCCACTGTGGAAAACTGTGGCAGTTGGTCATGAGCTTAAATTTACCATCACTCATGAACCAGTAATTCTACTCATATGATACACAATGTAAACACAGGAGCATGGGCATGGCCACCCATCCAGTGTCACCAGACGGTGACATTCTTGGTGCCCACCCTCAGGTGGTCTAGACCCTCCCAACTGGGGCTCTGGGCAGCCTCGCCCTTCATTGGACCTGGAGTACTCCCAGGGGCTAAAGTCGGCTTCTGACAGGTCCAAATGCAGTGACCCTGAGAAGGGGGACCTTCCAGATGCCTGCTCTGCTGAAACCATAGCGTCACCTCGGATTCCCCTGGCACCGGCGATGAGCCTGCTGTTTGGGAGCAGCCCTCCAGGAGGGTGCAGATTAAACTGACACCCTGAGGAGACAAGAGGTGGCTGAGTGTCCAGGAGCCTCTGCATGACAGAGCTGGGTAAGCAGCATCTCCAAGAAGGGAAGGAGGGCCTGGGGCTGCAGAGGGGTGGCTGGACACGAGACAGGCTCCATCCCACAGGGCATCTTAGGCCACGGGAGCCACTCGGATTTCAGGTCATGAGCCAGGGCTTTGGTACCAACCATCTGTGTGTTCCCTCGACTCTGCCCACATGTTTTTTAAGGCACAGGATGGCCGTGGCCAAGGGTTCCCTACTGTTCTGCCTCTGAGTCACCTGTGCTTCAGTGGCCTTGCAGAGGTTTCCAGTCCAGGCTGTGGCGGGAGTTGCTGAACCCCAAACCTGACATCAGCGTGTTTCAGGGGAAATTCTTTTCCCAGGAAAAGATAAATTGATCTCGGATCCCAGCTCTCTCTAAGGATTTTCCAAAACAAGCAGGCTTCCTGCTACTGATTGAGTGATGTCCCCAGATCAGCGGTGCCTGGCAGCTGGCACTGACCTGTGCTATCCTTGCTCCTGTGGGCACATCTGTGTGCGTACACAGTCCTCCTCGAAGCACTGCCTAAGATCCAGCTTCTTTTCTTGGTGTCAAATCTTAAAAACTTGAATTCTGGGTCTTTCTTGTTAGGAGTGTGAGTGTGCATGTATATTTAGCCTACATTTTAAGAAATCATTCCATGGCCAAATTAAGCCGTGTAAACTGGTAAGTTACTGTGTAAACAAGGCCAGTCTTCCTGGGACACCATTTTTGGGTGGTTCTGGAAACTCTGAGCTCCGGGCCCAGCTCCCAGGTGATGGGCAGCTGACTCCCCAGTGCAGGTCTTGGTCCTGCTGGACTTGTACTCTCCGCACCTCCTCAGATGGGAACAACCACCCTCAAGACTGTCGAGCCACAAATCCATCCCGTCCTGGGGGAGGGTCTCAGTCCTTGCTCCCTCTGCCCCACCAATACATTTCAGCACAGAGTCCTTTCCACCCACACTAACCTCATCCCCTCCTTTGCCAAACCCAGGCTGGGTCAGGTCAAGGTGGACCATGGTACGCACACAGAGGCAGTGGGTCCTGGGCACCCACCAGGTGCCAGGAGACCCAGCTGCAGCCCAGCCTCAGGAAGCAATGGAGGCTATGAGAAGGGCCTTCGGTTGGACCGGTCCTCTGAGCAGAGGACAGACCTTAGGAAATGGGGGAGGCTACTGTGAATGTCCAGGGGAGAAGTGACAGGGAAGTGGAAAGAGGCACAGGTCAAGGGTCAGGGTCACAGCACTATTAGTAACCCCACACTGCACACCATGACCAGAGGGGTCCCTAAGCAGAGAGGCTGGACAAGTGACCGGCTTTGGTCACAATGGCCATGTTCCGCTTCAGTTACAGACTTCCCTCTGCAGGTGATAGGACTCCACCACCACCCCGCAAAGCAGGCGCAGACACATCGGATTCAACACGGAAACTTCATCCTGGGGGCCGGGGCTGGAAGGAGACTCTTTCTTGAAGCTTCTGTGAAAATGAATGTCAAATCAACTTTTTCATCTTTAAAGTGATGTTAAAAAAAAAAACTCATTTTGGGTTTGGGGGAGTGTATAAAACAGCAATCATGATATCTATCATTCATTATATGCTTCAGCGTCATGCCAAAAGGCCTCATGTACAAAGTCTCAGCTAATTTAATCTTCAGAACACCCTAGATTTGATATATTTGATTGCCTGCTTTCAGAAAAGAATGCTAAGTATGAGAGACTTTGAAGTTCAGCCTAAGATCCTCCAGCCATTAGGGCAGAACGGGTTTTGAAACCACTGACTGTTTAACTAGGAGTAAAGTCCTGGTGTCCTGAGTCACACTGTAACTCTCTGGTCTCCACGGCACCCACAGTAACTTGCACGGTGCCCACAGTAACTCCATAGCATCTATAGTAACTGTCTGGTGCCCACAGTAACTCCACAGCATCTATAGTAACTGCCTGGTGCCCACAGTAACTCCACAGCATCTATAGTAACTGTCTGGTGCCCACAGTAACTCCATGGTGCCCACAGTGAATCCCTGGTGTCCACAGTAACTCCCTGATGCCCACAGTAACTCCACAGCACCTATGGTAACTCCCTGGTACCTACAGTAACTCCACGACACCTATGGTAACTCTATGGTGCCCACAGTAACTCCCTGGTGCCCACAGTGAATCCCTGGTGTCCACAGTAACTCTACAGTGCCCACAGTAACTCCCTGGTCCCCACAGTAACTCCACAGTGCCCATAGTAACTCCCTGGTGCTCACAGCAACTCCATGGTGACCACAGTGAATCCCTGGTGCCCACAGTAACTCCCTGGTGTCCACAATAACTCTACAGTTACCACAGCAACTCCACAGCACCTATAGTAACTCTCTGGTCCCCATGGTAACTCCCTGGTGCCCACAGGAACTCCACAATGCCCTCAGTAACTTCACGGTGCCCACAGCAACTCCACAGTGCCCACAGAAACTCCATGGCACCTTTGGTAACTCTCTGGGACCCACAGTAACTCCATGGGGCCCTGGGTAACTCCCTGGTGCCCACAATAGCTCCACAGAAGCTATGGTAACTCTCTTATCCCCATAGCAACTCCCTGATGCCCATAGTAACTCTACAGTGCCCACAGTAACTCCATGGTGCCCTCAGCAACTCCACAGTGCCCTGGGTGACTCCACAGCACCCTGGGTGACTCCACAGTGACCACAGCAACTCTACAGTGCCCACAGTAACTCCCTGGTACCCTCAGTAACTCCACAGTGCCCTGGGTGACTCCACAGTGCCCTCAGTAACTCCACAGTGCCCTGGGTGACTCCACAGTGCCCTCAGTAACTCCACAGTGCCCTGGGTGACTCCACAGCACCCTCAGTAACTCCACAGCGCCTTGGGTGACTCCACAGTGCCCTGAGTGACTCCACAGTGCCCTGGGTGACTCCACAGCGCCCTGGGTGACTCCACAGTGCCCACAGCAACTCCACAGTGGGGCCATGATTAGTTTACCCCTCACAATGAGGAACTGAGGCTCTGGGAAGCTAGCAATCTAACAAATGCAGAAGAAGCAGTCTGCTTACACCCAAACATGTCAGTTTATAAATAAGAAGGTGACACTCGGGTCATTTTAATGGCACTATCACCTAACTTCCCAAGTCAATTGAGTTTTTTCACATCTGTGCTTTCTCATGAGCAAGACCTTGAGTGACTAGGAGCCTTTTAAATTTCATAAAGGAAGACTGTTCACAGACTCCACCCCCACGGCCAGACACCAGGGCAGGGTGTTTTGAGCAGAGCTGAGAAGCCCAAAGAGCGACAAGGGCAGAGACCATGGGCCATGGAGGGAGGAGGAAGAGACTCCGAGGGAGAGGACAGGCCGCAGCTTCTCGACCTCACTCCCTATGAGGGTTCTGCTGGAGTCACCAGGATCCAACAAGGGCTGTCAGTGACAGGAGCCGTGCTGGGTGTGGACTCACCTCCTCCAAGTGCAAGGACATGAGCAGAGGAGATCGAGGGTCTTCCCGTCCGCCTCCCTGGAGGCCCTCCTTGATCTAGTAATTAAGCAGTTTTATACAATTGCAGCATTTGGGCTAAGCCAAAGCAACTTATTTGGGAGATGAATTCAAGCCCTTGAAAAAAATCAAGTAGAAAGTTGGGGTTGGGATTGAGCCTAAAACTCGAGAAGAAATGAGATAGCAAATGGGTTTCTGGGGCTCCATGCGATTCCCACGGGCCAGGCGACTGAGCCAGGCCCTTGGGATCAGATCCCTGGGCAGCTGGTCCCCGCACACCTTCTCTTCCAGAGTGAAAATGAGACTTCCTGGTCCCACCAGAGGCAGGGAAGCTCACAGGGCTACTAACCCCTCACTGGCACTCCACACAAGCCTCACCTACACTGCACCCTGAAGCCACCACAAGGCTTAACGACACCAGCATGTCATTAAGTCATCAGCGTTTTTGAAGGACAGGTCCATGATTCTCAACTCTTTAACACCACTAATTTCAAAACAGGTATTTTAAATTTAAAACAACTTTTAGAGGGACCCACAACCCTTGTTGTATCTTTTTTTATGGCAGCCCATTTCAGAAAAAGGAAAATGTGGCAGTTTGAATCTGGCCATAAGGAATTGGCCTAAAAGAGCTTTGCTCAACATTTTTCAATAACAAACACCTTGGAGAAATCTTTAAATAATCTCAAAGATTCTTCTTGTTTCACCTTAATTTGGCTTCAGAAATTTGGGGGAAGTAGTGAGCTAGGCTGACTGAATGCCCAGCATTCTCTCTGGCTCAGGGCTGAGGGACAGGGGACAGACTCAGGCCCAAGGCCCAGGAGCAGATGTGGTCCCATAGGAGCTCCCACTTTGAATTCACCACTTACAGGCTGAAAAGCTGGAAGCCACCTGCGAGGGCTTGTGAGGGCTGGGAAACCAGGTGTGAAACACTCCCTGCCGCCTGCTTTGAGGGGCCCTCAAGAGAAGACACAAAGCAGGGTGTGTCATTCCAATGCCCCTGCTCGGCACACAAGCGAGGGACTTTATCTTCCCATAACTGGTACTCACCTGGCAACCTTCACACACGGTGCAACCTTAGGAAACAGAGGAGAGATTCAATAACATCAGATTTAAGAATTAAGCCTAGAAGATCAACGGGTGCACAAAGAGATAGAGTCACATACGGCTGTCATACAAACCTGGCAGGTATAGTGATTTTTGGAAGAAACAGTGGCATAGCAAAAAAGGGAAATCCATAGGGTTTATCAGCCCCGTGGGACATCCCAACAGGAAGGAGGGGCTTGGAGTGTCCCCAGGTGGGGACAGGCAGAGCAGGTACACAGCCTAGTAACACCAGGCTGCTTTTCAGTCACCATGTGAAGGGAACTCATGGCTGACCAGGCAGATGCTGACCCTGACTGCCCTGGCGTGGCTCCTCTCTGCACCGTGGCCAGCAAGGTTCCCACCCAGAGTGAGGCAGGAAGAAGGAGAGTAACTGAGTCCCGAGGGCCTAGGCCTGAGCTGCACTCCAGCCTGATGCTTTGGTAAGTTTTGCAACATGTCCATGGATTTCCATTTTGCTTAACTTTGAAAGTGTTTGAGATGCACAAGTGAACTTGAATTACAGATAGCAGGAGAGCTGGGCTTCTTATCTGTAAGTTTAGTGAACCACACAGCTATGGAGGCCAGAGTGGCCGTGACTGCTCGCCCACGCTGAACCCCTGGAGGACCTCCACTAAACAGACCCCTCGCTCCCCCTCGGCCTAGCCATGCAGGATTCGCAACGGCTCAGGGCTCTGCTTCCCTGTTTCAATCCAGAGTTCAGCCCAGTGTTTCGGGCACTGAATGCTACAACTGCGACAGGCAGGTGTGACCAGGCAGAGGGAACTGAAACCTTGCACATCAGCATGAGGGGTGTCTGTGACCCTCCTGGCTTCTGCTCACGTCTGCTGGTGCTCATCAGGTGGACACGGCCCCACCCCACCCTCCAGTTGTGCACCATGTCCTCACCCCAGGCCCCTGTGCTACAAAGGTTCTGGCTTACTGACCTGGGCACTTCATTGGGGGTGGAGGGGAGCTCTTTGTTCTCCTCTCCCAACTCCTGGGCTACAGGGGGCTCAGTTGTCTGCCTGTGTCCTCCCTCCTACCTTCATATGCCCTGTTGGCAGGGTGCTGGGACCTCCAATTTACCATAATTTCTGGGTCTACCTGTGAGCCTGGAGCTCCTATTCTTGCACTCCACGAGGTCTTTCTGGCCAGTTTACATTTGGAACCTCAGCTGTCAAGTTAGGCCCTTTTTGTTCTCTGCGATTCTGAGTCCCCAGCATGGGAAGGGAGACACTAAGGTAAGACAAGGAACAGGGAGACTTCCTAGTGAAAACTGCCCTTAATAATCACCGGTGTCCTCATCCTGCTGTTAGGACAGAGCAGAGACCACACTTTATAAAGTGAGGCTTGCTTGGCTCCATTCTGGAAGCAGGAAGGAGGCCAAGAAGCACATGTGGAGGGGAGCTCAACGTGGCAGAAGGCACCACACGGTGAGAGCAAGAGAGCTGGGGGTGGGGGACTCACTGCTATGACAAACTGCTCCTGAGATAAGGAACCCATCCCCACGGTGATACCTATTCAGAAGGCAGAACCCTCATGGCCCATCACCTCCTAAGTCCCATCCCTCCTTATGGCCCATTACCTCCTAAGTCCCATCCTTCAACACCCTTGCACTAGGGACTAAGTTTCTTGCACATGAACGTTGGTGACACATTCGGAACAGGGCCTGAGCTCCCAGCAGCCACAGCCACATGCTGGCAACCATTTATATGCTAGTCCTACAGCATCTGGCAGATGTGGCTCCTGCTGGGTGGTTCCTGGGAGACACAGAAGCATCCTCTGGAGACCAGAGCAACAGCTCCCAGCACAGTACAAAGTCAGATCCAGGACCACCCCCAATGTTTTTAAAATGTGACCTTCAAACCTCTCAGAATCAGTGGGGCTGGAAAGACCCGGGACCCTCCATTTCCTAATGCTCAGCAGGAAATGATGATTGGCACCTGGTCTGGCCTCCTTCGCAGAGGAAGTCTAATTTTCCCAAAATTAACCCTCGTGGCTTTCAGTGAAAGTCTCAATCACTGCAGTCTTTGCAAGTCACTGACTGTCAGACCAGTGCAGGAAGAATTAACGAGATCATGGATGGGAAATGTTTTGACTTTGGGTAATTTGTTAAGTTTAAAGTTCCAGAATGCTTTTCAAAAATGAATTTTATATTAATTTCCAGATTGGTTTATTTCATGTAGAAAGCTAACAGGTCAGTCCTGAACTTGAACTTGGCATTATGGTTGCCAGGGTTTTTAGGCTTATGATAAAATAGAAACTTCAAAGGCAACTGAGTGCAGGAAAGAGAATGCGGGAAGTTGAGGTGAACGAAGGAGAAAACCAGGCTGCTCACTATCTCATGCCCAGAAGTGCCCATGCTGACTTTCCACACACATGGCTCAGTCTTCCCATGCTGACACATGTGATCCATGTTCACAAGCATTTGTGTCCCCACCGCCAACACCCCCAGGAGCCTGGTTACAGAAGACCAACACAACTGCCAGTCCATGTTAGCAGAAATGCCACTGTGGGGGACAGAACAAAGATATTCATGTCCCAGTCCTCAGCACCTGTGATCATGTCCCCTGGTAAAATGGGCTTTGCGTTGTGACTAATTCAAGAATTTTGAGATGGGAGGCCTGCTCCAGTGATCAGAGGCCCAATGAGAACACACATATCCATGTAAGGGGGAGGCAGGGACCATAGTCAGGAAGAGGAGGTGTGATGTCAGGGGCAGGGATGAGGCAGCCTCTGCAGCTGGAAAAGGCAGGATATGCCCCCCAGGAGCCCAGCCCTGCAGGCCCCTCGACTGGCCCCATGCCCAGTTTGGATGTCTGACCCCAGAACTGTAAATTAATCTATGCACTTGTTCCAGGTACAGGCTGTGATGACCCCTTAAAGCACCTGGGGAAACTCAAACGGGAGCCTTGTTAGAAGGAACCTCTTAGCTCACGGAATCATCCAGAAGGCACAGCAAGTACAGCATGGCATGGTGGAAGTCTTGCTAGCAGACGCTCTGTGAGACCCTATGGTATGCCCACTGGAGCTGCCTCTGCAGGACTCTTGCCACCAGGGAATTCACAGCCCCCTCCATCAAAGACCTGGACTCACAATGAACTTCCACCCTCACCCCTGCTGCCCCAAACGACCTCTGACTGCCCTGAACCTGTGCACACTTTTGGGAGTCCACTCCCTGGGCAGAAGCAGATGCTGGCTTTCCCATGGCTGTGGCCTGAGCGCCTTCAGCAGAAGAGGACACAGATGGCCTCCCTCCTTCTGGCCTTGCCTCCCTCTGCAGAGCCAGGACTCCTGATATCTATTTGGAATTCCAAAATCAGTAGGGACATCCAGATATCTAGAAACCAAAACGGCAGCTCCACAGCGGATGTCATTAAACATTTCCCCTTCTTTATTGTTCCACAATGTACAAATGTTAAGGGCTCCACGGTACAGATGAACTATTCAGGTTCTCTCTTGCTCTGAGTTCACTCCGAAGTGAACATATGTCTAGTTGGGCACATCCACAATTATTTGTACAGCATAAATTTCCCAAAGTGGACTCTTGCATGGGTGGTGCTGCATCACTGACCTAGCACACCAGTGACATTCCTGGAGCTGAGACTTGCTCTTGCAAGGAGTGCACACTTAGAGTGCACACGGCACAAAAGTTAAGAACTATTCATGTTGAATGTTGTGTTTCTCATGGCCACCCAGTGTCAGCTGAAGTTCTGTATTTGTTCTTCATTTTAGAGACATGACATGCAGGAAAAACAAATAGCAATTCCACAGCCTCTGCCACTGGTATCAAGAAAGTGCTATTTCACAGAAACAGATGGAACACTTCCCAATTTATTCTACGAAGCCAGTATCACACTTACATGAAAACCAGACAAGGACACATCAAGGAAAGAAAGCTACAGACCAATATCCATGCTGAATTTAGATGCAAAAATGCTTAATAAAATATTAGCAAATCATGTTCAACAACATACTAAGAAGGTTGTGCACCATGATGGAGTTAGTTTTATTCCAGAGATACAAGGATGGTTTAATATATACAAATCAATAAATGCAATTCATCACATTAACAGAATTGAGGACAAAACTCACTTGGTATTCTCAATAGATGCAGCAAAGGCCTTTGGCAAAATTCAGCACTCATTCATGATCAAAAACACTAAAAAAAAACTATGGATAGAAGGAACCTATATCAACATTGTAAAGGATATACATGACAAACCCAAAGCCCCTCATAGTAAATGGGGGAAAATTAAAAGCATTTCCTTTAAAATCTGGAACAAGACAAAGATGTCCACTCACTACTTCTATCCAGTAGAGTGCTAGAAATTCTAGCCAGAGCAATTAGGCAAGAGAATGAAATAAATGGAACAAAAATAGGAAAGGAAAAGTCAAATTATCACTGTTTGCAGATGATATGATCCTACACCTATAAGAGCCAAAAAACTCTACCAAAACACTGGTAGAACTAATAAACAATTTTTAAAATGTTGCAGGTTACAAAATCAACATAAAAAGGCAGTTGCTTTCCTATATACCATAACAAATCTGCTAAGAAAGAAATGAGGAAAAGAGTTCCACTCACAACAGCATTTAAAAAACACCTGAGAATAAATCTAACCAAGGAGATGAAAGAGAAAGACCTCTATGATGAAAACTATAGAACACGGAAGGCAAAAATCGAAGACCTCAGAAGATGCAAAGTCCTCCAATGTTCTTGGATAGGCAGAATCAAAATTGTTAAAATGGCCAAACTACCAAAAGCAATATATAGATTCAGTGTCATCCCCATCAAAATACAAATGATATTCTTCACAGAACTGGAAAAATAGCCCTAAAATTCATTTGGAAAAATATCAGACTTGGACTAGCCAAAGCAATTTTAAACCGAAAAAGCAATGCTGGAGGCATTGCGACACCTGGTTTCAAATCATACTACAGAGCTATAGTATCAAAACCTGCATGGTAGTGATGTAAGAGCAGACACATAGGTCAGTGGTGGAGAACAGAAGACACAGAGACAAACCCACACATCTGCAGTCATCTGATCCTTGACAAAGGTGCCACAAACATGCCTTGGAGAGGAGACAGCCTTTTTATGAAATTGTGCTGGGACAACTGGTTATCAGTATGTAAAAGGATGGAGCTAGACCCATATTTCTTGCCCTGCACAAAAAAACAAACAAAAAATAGCTTGAAATGGATCAAAGACCTTTAAGTTTGACCAGAAACAATGCAACTCCTAGAAGAAAAGTTAGGGTCAACACTCCAGCTTTGAGGCACAGGCAGTGACTTTCTGAATAGGACCCCTAAAGCTCAGGAAATAATGCCAAGAGTTAATAAACAGGAGAGCAAAGGAAACAATGAAGAACATGAAAAGAACCCACAGAAAGGGACTCTTCTGACAAAGGGTTAATGTCTAGAGCATATAAAGAGCTCAAAAAACCACGCCAAAAAATCAAATAACCCAACTGATGAATGGGTAAATGAACTAAACAGACTCTTTTCCAAAGAAGAAATGAAATGTCCAACAAATACTTGGAAGAACGCTCGACATCATAGGCAAGTAAGGAAAGGCAGATTAAAACTACACTTAGATTTCATCTCACACCAATCAGAATGGCAGTCACCAAGAAAGCAAAGAATAGGGGCTGGAGAAAAGGGAACACTTGCACACTGTTGGTGGGACTGTAAATTAGTACAACCACTTTAGAAGTCGGTATGGAGTTTCCTCAAAAGCCTAGGCCCAAAACCACCACACGACCCAGCTGTACCTCAGTATTTACTTACCCTAGAGAAATAAAGTCATCTTGCTGCAGTGATACACACATACCCGTGTGCATAGCAACACAATTCACAACAGCCAAACTATAGACCCAGCCTAGGTGTCCATCAACAGGCGAATGGATAAAGAAAATGTGGTGTATGTACACAATGGAGTTTTATTCGGCCAGAAAGAAAAAGAAATTATGGCATTTGCAGGAAAGTGGATGGAACTAGAGACCCTCGTATTAAACGAAATAAGTCAAACTCAGAAGGTTAAGGGTTTTATGTTTTCTCATATGTGGAGCTAGGGAGGAAAAGGGAAAACAAAGGTGGGGTGGATCTCCTAAAAATCAAAGGAGATCAGTAGAGGAAGGGAAACAAGAGGTGGAAGGCAGGGAGGGAGGGGGAAATGCCTGGGAGTGATGACATTGGCCAAATTATATTGTTATACTGTGTGCGTGTGAATATGTAACAGCAGATCCTGTGAATATCTACAACTCTAACGCACCAGTTTAAAAAAAAGAAGAAGTAATTGCTATGATAAATTGGTGCTCAAACCTCTTCTGTGTGGCCGCAGAGCTGGCATCAGCAGGTGTCAAGGTAGATCCACCGTTCTCCGCTATCTTCCCACCAGGGGAATTGCAGTTTGAACGCTGTCCTCGCCAGACGTGCTGTGCACACACACGCGTGTACATTCACACAGGAGTAGTGAGCAGACTGAAACCTCAGTGCACCTGGCATAATTAGGAGACGTCAGATCTTAGGGACAAGAGACAGGCCAAGTCCTGTGCAGGCCATGCAAAACTCGGTAGGTCACGGTCGGACACTCACACGCTTCTCACTTGCAAAGCCTCTCAACCTGGTCTGCGAATGGAGTCCAGGGCTCCCAGAGGATGTCCCCACCCCCCACCCCCGGCTTTTCCACCCTCCGCCTAGTCACGATGAGGCTGAGCTGCCACACACAGCCAGCATACAGGGACCTCAAAGGCAAGGTTTCGTGATCGATTGAAAACCTCGACCTGAATTGGTATTAAATTTCTCCTTATGTTTAATTAAGTCTAATTAAACAATGCTGACATCTTTCTGGCACCTGTGGTGCAATTATGTTAAATATTTAATGCTTGTGAAGGATTAGGCTGCGCTTCTAATCTATAGCTAGCAATCTGTTCCCTCTTCCGAGTATCTTTTATTTAGTTCTGCTTTTGCGTAATGAGCTTCATTTCAAAGGAAATTGTTAAACACTCCAGGCCTGGACGCACATTGCCCTGGGCTTGGGAGGAGAGGCGCTGGGTGCTGCTCACCTCGGGGCATGGAGAGGGACAGGTGGAGGTGAAAGGTCTGGCGGGGACATTGGGAGCTTCTAGCCCCACAGAGCCAGGGATGAAGTCCAACCGTAAGGGCTCAAGTTTGCACTGGAACAGCCGGACTCTGTGGGGTTTGCCTCACGCGCTGGCCCTTCCTCCCCAAGGCTGGCCAGCTGTGTAAGCAGCAATCACGTGTGCATGTCCCCAACGCTCCCCAGCAGCCTCCCCAGGGAAATAAGGCCACTTCCCAGAGCTGAACACCTGTTTTCAACATCTCATCCCCCTACCCACCCAGAAGGCCCTGGGTACTCATGGAACCAACTGGGAAGCTGGAGGAAGGATCATGCTTCTCCTGCGGCAAAGGACCCTAACTGTCCCCTCCCCTGCTCCAAAATGCTTCTCACAGAAGAAACTCAAAGTGCCCTTTGCATATGTAATGAGGGGCACGAGCCCCTTGAAACTCGAAGCTCTCTCATTTCTCTAATAATTCCTAATATTTTGAACACATTTAGGAAAAAAAGACAAATTTCTGTAAGTAGTTTTAAATTGCCTAAATCTGTACAATTGCTTTCTGGGGTCTTTAAAGATTCTCTCTCCTCAGCAGAGTCTGGGGGATACTTCATTTAAGTTGGGCAGAAGATCCAGGGACCCTTTGGTTAAATCAAGTGGACCTTTTACAAATTAAATTACCCCAGCAAACACACATGCTGGTGATGCATGAATTTTCTCATCTTCCACATGTTTGGCAGAGAAGAAAATGGACTCTCCTTGCAATTAAGCTCCAACTCTTCTGGAAGAGAATCCAAGAATGACTCTGGAAAAGGATGGCTGGCCCCCAAAATCACAGCTTCTGCCCTGGGACCCCCAAGGCAGGAGGACAGAGGAGGAAGCAGAAAGCCTGGAAGGTGCTCAGAAAGCAAGCTTCATCCCGGCCTGGGAGGCACCTCTCAGCAGCTTTGGGATCCGCAGGAGAACATACACCTTCTCCGTGCGTGCGAAGGTGGCCTTCCATTCCGCAACGCTTGGGCTACAATTCCAGTGTAACTCTCCCACGAACCAAGCACCAACGCCCCAGGGAAAGTGGCCATGCCTTGCCGGGGCTGCCTAGCAGAGCTAGGAACACACTCTTCACCACCTGTTGAGGCCAAATCATGCATATTCAGAAGTGAAACCAGATTTTCCAAAGTAACTTCACACTTATGTAAAATTAATAGGGTATTCATTATAAAATCCATGTGGCATCTTATTAAATGCTTCCTAACGCGGGAAGCATGGGGTGGAGGCTCCTTAAGCTGGGGTTTTGTTGCCCTCTAGTGAAAGAGGTCAGCATTATGCATGCAAAATTATTTTGATCCCTGCATAATTAATGCCTGCTAAGGTAGGGAGAGAGATGCAAGCCTCAGCCTGGTGAGGAGCTCCTGCCCTGGGTGCGTGCATGCGCATGTGTGCCCGTCTGCTCGAATCAATCCCCCCCATGTCGAAATTGACTTAGTTAACATCTGGAAATCAGTGCTTGTTCCCTGTCACTTTCATTTTGGGGCATGGAAGTTTAGTTTTATATGGCTATCAACAGGCACAGATCCAAGCATAAAGAATAAATCAACAGCATGGATCTGAGACGCAGAGCTTTAATGCATAAGTATATATTTAAAGTGCCTGCTGAAAGAATGTCTAATTACCCTGTCACTGAACAAAGCGCGTGTTCAACAGTGATAAATTATGGCATCCTTTAGTTCTGTGCAACATGCTGAGATTTAGGAAAGCTGCTACACAATCTCTATGCCATCCTCCCCTGGGTGAGCTGGCACCCAGACCACGGTGGGAGTGGGGAGGAGAATTGGAGTGCCCTGCCCAGCCAGCCTGTCCGAGTGGCCCCAGGCCCCCAGCCTGTGTCGGTTCTGGTCATCACAGCCCCGTGCTGCCGCCCTCCTGCCATTCTGAATCTCTCCCTGCCGGGAGGATACATCCACCACCCGCAGTCTATGATCCCTGAAGGCCAAGGGAGCCCCAAGGGCCTCGCGCCTCAGTCCGGGGCACAGCAGCAAGACTGAGGGCGTCTTCCAAGGCTGATTTACAGATGTGCCTCTGCCCCTGAGAGGCGACATCATTCAGACACCAGGTACTGGGGCTCTGAATTTAACCCCAAAGGGTTTGCAGACTTCAGGCTCCATGTAACACAGCTCCGCCCCTTTGCCGCTGCACAGGGGTGGAACAGAGTGGGAAGCTTAAAATCTAATTAGAATGCAGCTACCGATGGGGCCGGGTCATGTGGGCTGGACACAGAGGGCGGGGGCCGTGCTGGGGGCAGCATGGTATGATGTGCATCCTGTCAGCAAGCAGGTCACCCCTGCCCACCCACACCTGCCTCTGTGCCCTCCACCTTCCACCTGCTCTCCCTCTCTGATGCCTTCTCTTTTGATGCTGGCCATGGCTGGACTCTTCAGGAGCAAGGGGCAGTCCTGGCTCAGGGCCCCAGGTCCAGCATTATTATTATGCAACAGTAGAGTAGACACTGGGCTGAACCAAGATTTGTGCAGCACTTGGTCCCAGGGACTCAGAAGCACCGGGTTTCTATTGATGTCAGCAAGAGGCATCACAACCAGGGAGGGAAAATGCGAATCCCCCGCCTTGGTGTCTGCTCCTTCCCCGAGAGAGTGCCCAGTGGTGGCTCAGCGGTTTCAGTGCTTGCCTGGTAAGCACGAGGACCCGGGTTCAAACCCCAGCACCACGTACACAACTAAGTGTGGGAGCAACTAAGGCCACGTGAAAAACTAAATAAAGTTGTTTCTCTCTTTCTCTCTCTCACTGTCCCTCTCTCTTTGAAAAAAAAAAAAAAGAGAGTGCCCAGAGCGGCGCCTGCTCCTGGGTGGCGATTGCCTTTCTCCTCTCTTTGATCTCCTCTTGTAATAGCACTTTTTCACTTACCCACATGTGAGAGAAGGCTGTGCCAGGCGTCTCCATCATGTGTAAAGGGAGCAGCCGGTAAAATCAGCCCTTTTATTTGCTTTACTGGATTGTGATCTATAGACTGAAGGGCAAATGAAACACAGAGATAAAAAATCTATTTCTGATTTCATATTGGCTCTAAAAGGTCAAGGTTCTCTCTTTCTCTGGGAGATTCGTATCCTTATTTATCTTCCTTGGCGTGGTTTCAAAGGCTGCTGTCCTGCCCTGCTAGGCAGCACACCCCTCGCAGGCAGGTTGGGTGTGCCCCTCCCTGCTCCTGAGCACCAGACCCAGGCCTGCAGGAGCTGGGAGCCCAGGCCAGCAGAGCCGCCAGGCAGCCCCTGGGGTGCTCACAGCAGTGATTAGAGCACCAGCAGCTCCACCTCCACCTTGAGACTTGCATGGACACAGCAGGTGCCCTGCTCCATCTCCGTGATGCAGCCAGAACGGAGCAGCCCACGGATATTTTAAAGTTAAAACACTAACTCAGGCAAAGTCTCTCAGCTCCTGAGACAAAGCACCCTCAGAGCAAGGGTCTAGAGGGCAGGCATCCCCTCAGCCCCTGGGTGACTGACGAGAGGAAGAAGGGACATCAGGAAATCGCACTTGGGGCAAGGAAGGACTGAACACCTAGGAATTCGCAAGGACACCTATCCTCCTCTGAAGCCTGCCTCCAACACTGGCCAACAACCTTGCTTCAAAAAGGAGAGGGCATGGTGCAGGAGCCCCTGCAGCCGGTCCTGGAGCGTCCTCGCCACGTGACCGCCATGCAGCTCCGCACCGTCCTCTAAAAGGCCAGGCTGGGTTCTTGTCCTCTGAAGAGCCCCCAGCAGGGGCATACCTCCACAATGCCTCTGGGAACCTGCTTAAGGGGCCCCCAATTATTTATTGTTGTGTCAGCTTTCTGTCACTGTGACAAAACACCTCAGATAATCAACCTATAAGGAGGAAAGGCTTCAGAGTTTTCAGTCATGGTCACTTGGACTGGCCACTTTGGGCAGGGGTGAAGCATGGCGGAGATCGTGGGGAAAAAGCAGATCTGCTTGCCCTGTGACAGCCAAGACACAAGAATAAATCAATATATAAGGAAGGACAGGCCAGGGTCCCGATGGCCCCTTGCTGGGCATGTCCCTCCAGTGAACTCACTTCCTCTCAGTAGCACCATTGGAGACCAGGTCTTGGCACATGACCTTCGGGACATTCCAGGTCCTGACCACTGTTCTGAACGTCATATCTCCAGAGCCCCAGCACAAGGACAGGCATGTGTCATGTGGTCCACAGTGGGCAGAGGGATGTCAGAATCCCAGCAGAGAGGCCAGCAAAGGAGTCCCGACCAGCCAGGCAGCCACCTGAGCACAGACAAAGCTGCCCCTTGCAGCTCCTCTCTCAAACCACCACCTTCCCGCGCACTGGAGCGAAATGTGCACTGCTGCTGGCATCCGGGAGGGAAGAGGCGCACTGTATCACATGGCTGGTTGCTGCGCTCTCAGGCCCTCAGATTCCACATCCCTCGAAGCAGGAGCAGGGCTGAGGAGTCCAAGGCCCAACAGCACCAGTAGGTGCTGGGCCAGCAGCTGCAATCACTCAGCACGTCTGTGTGGTACCTGACTGTGGACATCAGACATGTGTCCAGGTCTTTAAATGTATATTCTGGCTTTTCCTGCTGGCCCTCTCTGGGAAGGCCTGGGCGTGGGCTGCGGTTGTATCTAGCCATGGCGCCCTTTACAAGGAGGCCATAGTGCCTGGTGTGGTCAGGGATTTCAAGCCTCAGTCTGCTTTTTAGTCTGTCTTGTGCCCTGCACACGGCTCAGCTGACCTGTCCACCTCGTGATAAGAACTGGCTGGTGGGATACGCAGCTGCTTGGGGAGAGCCTCCTGGAGAGGAGAACTGTCACCCGGGGAAAGCTGAATCCCTGCTGGCTGCAGCCACACTCATGACAGAACAAGCCAGGACGGCTGTGGCGGGCCCCTGGAGAGGTGTCCACACCTCAGCAATCCTTAACTTGATGACTCCACTCAGCTGAGAGAGCTCATGGCCCTCCTATCAGCCTCAGTTGCGCAAGCAGAACCTTCCCCTCCCCTCCCTGCCAGCAAGAGAATGAAATCCCAGCACTCTTCCTCCAGAGGAAGCTGCCACTCAGACTGAGGTGCCCGCAGCTCATCTGCAGCCAGCGCAGCCGGGCAGGGCTTTAGGCTGGCACAGGCTCAGCACCCAACAGTGACACGTCTCACTCCCCAAGCCTCAGCCCCAGCAAGGCGTTTACGTATTCTGTGCAATAAATCAAAGGCAGGGTGCCACTGTTTCTAATTCATCTTGTAGACTGTTCGAGTGAGATCTTGCCACTGCAAATACTTCTTAATATTTCTTCAAAAACAGAAGATGAACGGATTCTGGATGCTGGATGTGGCAGTTATCTTATTCCCTGAAACTTTATTTTGGGGGACATGCTTTCTTTTCCTTCCAGTTTCTAAAGAAAGTAATATTCAAATCATGTTGAGCAAGCACCAGCTGTCAACATCAACATTGGCTTTGCTCAAACCTGCATTAGAGGAAAACATTACCCATCGTGCTCATGGGTGGTCCTGAGACCCTGGCCGCATGAATTAGGAATCACAAGGCCAGAGTGTGCGCTACTCTCCCTGCCCAGAGGCAGAGCCCTGGATCGGGGGCCTCTGGGCTAATGACAGCTGGTCTTCTTGCCACACTCCACCCCCACATGCTGTTGTTCAGCAAAAAGCACCCCTCCCCCCTGTCCCCTCCAGGTGCACAGCCACGGGACACAGCCCCCAAGTACTGGCCAAGCAGTCGACTAAAAATCTCTTCAATTGCAGAAGAGTGGCATCGATTCGATGCAGCGCCTTAAGAATTTGCACCTGTGTGGTCAGGTTTCGGCTTAAAAGCATCTCTGTAGTCTTCCTATGGCAACTTTGGTTAGCAGACAGGTGGTGCCAAGGCGACTGCGGGGACGCGCCAGGCCTGCGAGCAGGTGCCGTTGCCAAGCAGCGCCCCTTTCCCCGTGGATGCTTATTGTGTGTTAATTACCACCCATATTAGCTTGTGCTAACTTTATTATCCAATAATATGGCTTCTGATAATTAAAAACCTAGCCCCAAAGTATAGAAAAACAAGAGCAGAGCTGGCTTTGCCCTGCTCCTCCCGGCCAGCCCTGCTGCTCTTAGGAGAGGAGCCCAGGTCTTTGAATCCAAGCTGAGGTCCACGCGGAAGAAGCGTACCTACGTTAAGATGTGCATCCTCCCTGCAGAGCAGGTGCTGCATAGGGCCCCCCCCCCGTGTGTTCCTCTGCAGGGTCTCTGCAGCCGGCGATGTCACAGGAGACGCTATCTGGGGAGGGTCCAGGTGCAGGAGACACTGTGCTGTGCTTTGCAGACGAGGATTCACGTGTGTCCCTGGCCAGGAAAGCTTCCTGGGGCCTGCTGAGAAGCTGCTAAGGGAGCGGTGCCAGGATTTACAAGCACCCAGACACAGTCCTTATGGAGACGAGGGGCACAGCATGGCTGTGGAAGTGAGGAGCAGAGCCAAGAGCAGGTCCCCGTCCCTGAGCAGTTCTGTCCTCTTGCCTGCAGCTGACATGTGACCCACAGCCTGAGAGAGGGGCCCCTCATGCACCTGGGCTTGGGAAGGCAGCCTCTGTCCACTCTGCTTCCAGGACCAAGCCCACCTGGATGCAGGTGTATCCATAGTCACCCGGGAAGACCGAACGAAGGCAGCAGCTCCGCAGTTTGGCCTGACCGCCCTGCTCAACTGTGTGGAGATGGGGCCTCCGTGACATCTGCACAAGTCCCTCCTGGGAGGCTAGAGTCTGTAAGCCAGGTCTCTGCAGAGAAGGAAAGAGACTTATCGTAGGAACTGCCTCATGGGTTTCTGGGGACTGACAAGTGTGGAGATCTGCAGGGGTGGCATCTGGAGACCCAGGAGAGCGGGTGGTGCAGCAGGGGGCCAGGACACGCAGGGCCATCGGGCAGCAGGACCTCTCTCCCCTCCTCAGAGCCTCAGTCTCTCCGTTCCAGGCAACGTGCTGCAGCAAGTGTCCGGAAGCACCCTCAAAGGCACCCAGCATGCCTGCGCCACCATCTGCACACACCGTGGGCCGGCCAACCTTCACAGGGCTCATCAACGAGTGCAGGGGCTGTACCACGCCTGCCCTGGCCCAGGGGTTAGGACACAGCAAACGTTACAGGAGCAACGCCAAGGTCCTGGCATGCCACCGAGTATGGAGTTACAACGCTTTATCCCCCATAGCTTCCCTCTCCTCCCCCAGCCGGTCCTCTGTGAAATCAACTCGCAGGATCTGTCTCCACTGCATGCTAAGGCACGGGAACAAAAGCAGCACCTGCTCCTTCATCACCCACTGAGCCAAGAGTGCCCTGGGCCTTTCTAGCCCACAGCTAGGTGACACTGACGACAAATCACTTGCATGCTCTTCTACGGGCATAGCAGAGGGCTGCAGGGAGCGAGCTGGAGCCACCCGCCCTGAGCTCTCGACCACCACCCCTGATAATCACGATCAGCAGCAGTACCAGGTGGCCCAATCCCTGCTTTTCAAATGGTCCCTGCTGGCTCAGCAGCAGGTCACAGACCACCACGTTCGTTGCCTACTGACTCAATCCCTGCTCATGTAATGATGTAATCCTTGCTTGGAGGCAAGCCTGGCAGGGGCTAACTGGACCAATGGGGACAGGCCTATGCCCTACAGGACCAGAGTGAGAGTGGACCTCTTCCTGTCCCCAGATTACAGCTCTTCTATCAGACAACTGGTGACATCTGACCCTTCCAAGTGGGGCTTCTGCCTCTCAGGGGTCTAATCATCACTTTCTGCTGGGTCCCCAAATGCGGCCGGGACTCCTCCTTGTGCAGAATGGCAGAGAGCCTGCCAGGCCCCCTCCCAGCAAGTCAAAGAAGCCCCTGGGTTGGGGTGGGATGGGGGATGGCGAGCTCTGCAGGTTCGCGGTCAGAGATGCAGAAGCAGAGGAAGTGGCTGGGTTCCTTTTGCTGCCAGCTGGCATGGCTGCGGCACCCTCCTGCCATCCTGAAGCTGAGCTGCAGAGGGTCCTCAGCTCTTCACCACACTGTGTACAAGGGAAGGCAACCCGCCCGCGACCCGGCACTCCACGCCGGCTGGGCCTCCTCCTGAGCGTTCCTGACCACCAGCCTCCCCTCACCTCGCCCTGCCAGCCCGCTGCTGTGCAGCAGCCCCAAGTCTCACTCCCTCTGGGGCCTCAGTGTCCTTCAGGGGCCAGTGCCCACAGCCCAGGGCAGCATCTTTTTCCTTCCTTCATTCTGCAGATGGAGGCTTCCCTAGGGCTGGGGCAGTGCCCTCAGAACGGCCACCTAGCCCCTGTCCTCCCTAGGCAGTCCTGGAGTACTGGACATCCACACCCTGCATCGTGGAGAGCACAGTGCCCCTGTAGGCCAAATGCCAGGCCCTGCTGCAAATGTGCCCTTTGGTGGAAGCAAAGCTCCGGTCAGGACTGGCCTTGGCGAAGAGCCGGCTCCGCTTGCCTGCAGAGCCGCTGGAGATGAGGTTTGGGGCAGGGGCAGTAGCGGGGTCAGGCCTCCCGTTGGCCATAGCTCTTCCCAAGCCAAGGCCAGGGTCCTGCTGGTCACGGCCTTTCGGGAGCCTGAGTAGGCTGTGGCTGGTCCTGGACCACCAAGGCACAGGCTCACAGCCAGAGCTCCGAGATTCTCAGCTGCACTTGGATCTGTCACAGAAGAGTGCAGTTTCCACGTCCCCGGCTCCGGTGATCACTGAGTTCCAGGCGGAGCCCTGGCTCCTGTGAGGGCTCTTCTTGAGTAGGCAAAGCCTCCTCTACTGAGAGGGAGGGAAGGGACTGCCTCCCTCACAAGTGTTGCTTCCTCTCTAATTAAAATGAGGACGTGGCCCGGCCTCCTGTCACGGCCCCACTTGTGCCCCGAGAGCAGGTCTCATCCCCGTGCCGTACAAGGAGAGGCCTCTGAACACCAGTAAATCACCAGGCTGACTATGACGACCGTGATTAACAGGCAGCGGTCCTAATTAAAGTGCACACTTTGGTCAGTCCCACGTCCAGCTTCTTCAAATACTGTACATATTAATGACAGAGAAGTCCTCCTGCTGCTGTCCAGCAGGGAAGGGCACTGTCCCCAGGCCTCCACTCAGCTGGTGGCTGGAGAGCCACTGTTGGCACAGAAGAAACCTTGCTCCTGGGTCTCTCTGGAGCCCAGCTCCTTCTCTACCACACACCTATGAAAACCAAGGGCAGTTCCAGAGTGTGGAAGACCCCCATCCTGCTCTCCCACAGTGGGTGTCTGGTCACCTGGGCCTCCCTGGGTGTTCCTGACCACCAGCCTCCCCTGCACCTCAGCCCTGCCAGCCCACCCTGCACACTGTGCTCTTTTTTCAAGCTGGGCTGCAGATCCGCCTAGTAAGGAGCACACACCTCTGGCAGCTGTGGTGGGTTCTGCACCAGGGGGCTTTTCCTGGAGAGCCTTGGACAGAGAAAGCTGTTTCTCCCTGAGCCACCCCTCTGCATGAGGCTGTGAAGAGGTGTGAGCACAGGCACACCATCGTACCTGCTGTCCCCGTGGTGGGACATGGGAAAGGTGGGCACTGAGAGCTTCCTTTCAATGGGAGAACTCAGTTTCCAGCTGACATCTGCGGTGATCTTCAGAGGGGAGGAGCGTGGACCTCCTCCGTGGAAGGAAGATTCCAGGAAGGTGTGTGTTCTCCCTGAGTCGGGAGAGGCAGGTACTGCAGCATCACAGCTGCTGGCCCCAAGAGGCCAGGCAGGACGAGGAAGCCTCCTGTGTTGGAGCCCAGCCCTCTGCGCAGATCCCAGGAGCCCATACAGATCTCCAACTGCAGGCCCAAGAGGACAACACTGCTTAGCTTAAAAACGTGTTGAATTGCAAAGTAAAGAGAAACAGGACATGCAGGGAGTTTGCCTGGCCCTCTGCCATGAGGGGCGGAAAACGTGACTCCAAGGGTTTCCTCCTTGTCCCTCCTCTGTCCAGCTGCTTGGCTGGGAGACCAGGGGAACTGGTGATGATGATGATCGCTTTGGTTAACGCAGGTGCAGACTTAGCACCCCATCAGCAGAAACAGCTTTACACGCAAAGAGGTTACATGGAGAAACCCAGAAAGTGCAGGTGCCCCAGGAGACAGGAGCACTAACACATCAGCGCCCCCTGAGACCCCAAAGACTGGGTCTTCAGGGAAGGTCCCCAACATGGCACCCACCCAGGCTGCACTGGGGTTCCACAGTCCCTAACTTTCTGCTGTTTTGGGACCCCAGTTTTCCCTGCAAAGGGGTTCAAGCCACCATAGACCTGGCATCTTCACACCCAGCTGGAGATGTAGAGAGCACCTACGTGTGCCCCCATTGTGCCAATCCTGTGGATTAACACAGATTCCCGAATGCAAAGCAAAGGTGGGACAAACTGCCCAGTGCAGAAGCTGCTCCCTGGGGACCTGGGGGTGACACCTGCACGTGCCACACAAACTGGGTGTGGCGTGGAGTCTGTGAAGAGCAAGCAGGCGAGCCCAGGCCACGCTGTGGGCCACAGACTTACCATGGCAGTCACAGCATCAGAGGCAGTAAGAGAACTGCAGCCTTCAAGTTGGCTTCACAGAACCAGGCGATGACGATCAGAGGCAATCATCTCTAGGATGAAGCGGGGCTCAGCAAAACAGCACTACGCAAGTTCTGCATCATGGAAATACCTGCAGCTCTCCAAGGCAGCCCCAGGAGCTGCAGGAAACCAAAGGCTGGGCCAGGTTATCCAGGCCTTATTTCCCTGGCAAGCCCCACCCAACTCCCACATATGCAATGACAGCAGAGGCGTCCCTGGCTGGGCATCATGGAGGGAGACTTGGCCACAGTGGAAAGCTGACATGGACCTCACCTTGCACAGAGCAAGGTCCAGTGCCATTTCATGGACGTTCGTCCATGTAGGCACACACAGCAGTGTTCAAGGGTATCTGCTGCAGCACTGGGGTATGAGCAATGAACTTCAGATCAAACCAGCGGGCGACCGATAACAGGCGCAAGCAGGTGCTGTGTGTGTGTGATCCCAGCACATTATTCAGGGCAGCCAGACAGAGAAAACAGGCCCAGTGCCCATGGACGAAGAAGGCTGAGCCGAATGTGCACTCTGCATACAAAGGAATACTATTTAGCCTTAGAAGGGAGAGAATTCTGAAGAGTGGTGCGTGGTGCTAAGTGAAGCAAGCCTGACAAAGGACAGACGTGTGATTCCACTTATGTGAAGTACGTGGAACACAAAGGAAAACTCAGAGCGGATGTCGGCTTCAGTGAACTGGAGGCAAGAGTGGAGAGCTCCGTCTGCGACCACGAAGAAATTCAGGAAACAGTGGGGGCTGTGGGACCCTGGGAACGCACTGAGTGCCAAGTACTCTAAGTGCTTAAGTTGGAGAATTTTGCTCTATGTCTTTTACCACAATAAACAATTATCCTCATCACTTGGGGCTGATGGAACAAGTTGCCACAGACCAGGCAAACAGCTCCAGGCTGGCGGTCCGGGGCTGACACCTGGGCAGTTCCAGATCTGGCAAGAGCCCAGGTCCTGGTTTGCAGACCCTGCCTCCTGCTGCATGCACACGGAGTTCTGGCCGCTTCTGTGGGGCACCCAGCCCATCGCAGAGCTCCCTCGCTGCCCCAGGGCTCCTGAAGACCATGTGCTAAGGCCAACACCTGGGCTGTGAGTTTGATTCATGATTTGGAGGGGACATACACGTTCTAGTCCTTAAGAAGCCTAAACCATGCCCCATTCGGGAATTGGCCCCTCTACACCAGGTGGAGAGCCAACAAGCCTCTTAGCGGGATTCGTACACCCTTATTTATGCTATGAAAAAACATCAAGCGAACTGCAAAGAACTAGCAAGCTTCCCAGGTACTGCCAGCTGAAAGCCGCCCAAGACACATTGCACCAAAAACAAATGCCGGGGACACGGGGGACACGATGTGCCTGACCCCTCCGAGGACAGAGCCATGCCTCTGCCTGTACGTTACCCGTCAGAGACACAAAGCAGGGCAGTTACCTCCAAAGTGGGCCTGGGTGAAGGTCAAGAAGAATTTTTCCATTACCTTCAGATTTTGAATTTTTTTATAAGTGTAAAATCTTACTGGTGTAATTAAATGAATTTTTGCAAGTAATGCGGGAGATTGACATGTTTCCCACATCCCAAATTTGCATGACAATGATGACTTTTCTCTGTGTGGGAAATGTTGCACCTCCCAAATCTGCCTTATGACCCCAGCATCTCCCTTTCACCCCAAGAAATGACACCCAGGGTAATAGGGAGGAGGAACGATGGTTCCCAGGCCTTGATGAGCCCCTCAGAGCCCTTTCCACTGCTCCCCACTCCTAGCGTGAAGTGAAGATGTTCTGGAGCTCACAGGGTTGGAGTGACAGCCTGGGGAATGGCTCCCTCATTCAGGGAGAGGCTCAGCCCAGCCCCCACAACCCCCTGCCATTCTCTGCAGTGAGCTGCGGCACACAGCAAGCTGCAGATGGACCCGGGCATACAGGCAGCCCCAGCCTGTCTCCCAGGCCACTTGGAAGAAGGAACCTGGAGCCAGCTCAGTCCTCAGGCTCTCAGTAGCCTGGGAGAGCGCGGCCTCTGTAGAGCTCAGAAGCTCTCCCCATTCACCCAGGGATGTCTGCATGCCCCTCCACACCCATAAGTCACAAAGCTGAGGCTGGGCAGCTACACAATGGACCAAAGCCACGGGCTTGAGCAGAGCCAACAGGTCTGACCGCCTGTCCCAAGTGGCCAGCTCACCCTGGCTGGAGCGACTCCAGAGGAGCAGATGAAGAAACAGTTGCCGGGACCCGGGACCCCTCTCCAGCCACCTCAATTAAACTAGTTTTGCTCAATAGTATGTCCCTGTGACTGAGCTTTGTGCTTTCATTCATAAATTCCTAATAATATCTATCTCAAACTCTGGTTTCAAGGATTTAAGAAGGCAGCGTTTGGAGTGGAAAGTCAGCCAGTGTTTCGATCGATGTCTGACTTTGAATTCCGGTCCTCTTTTGCAAACCAAGGGGAAAGAACATTTAGAACCAGTCTGCTGATCCCTGTGCCTGCCACATCCCCCAAGCCCACAGCTCCTTCTGGAAGAGCCACAGCAGTCTTCCTGGAGGCATGGGGCCACAGTGCAGGCTGGAACTGGGTTTCTGGTTCAGTGCCCAGTCCCCCACCTTCCCTCGGGAGCCATGTGGCGAACGCTGCCTCCTCCCTGCAAGGCCTCGTGCCTGCTTTGCTGGTAGTGCAGGCTTGTGATCGTTGGTTTTTATTACAAAATAATCCAAACCGGGTGTAATAAAGGCAGTGACTACAGATGGGTGTAAAGTGAAAAACCCCACAGAACCATTCAGAGAACTCGGGCATGTGTGGGTATCCAGACACACGCTGATCTATACGCACATGTGCAGAGAAACACGCAGGCCCACACACAAGCACACACCCACACACAGATGTCCATGCATACACACAAGAATGCTACTGCACATGCATGCACACAGAGAGATACACGTACATAAGACACACGCACGCACACAGACCTAGACACGCAGGAATCTTGGTTTCCGGGTGATGCTCTCTGCTCTGGCTTGCTACAACAAACGGCTGAGGCTGGGCTCTGTGTGTGTAATGAGGCCTGCTTGGCTCACAATTCTGGCTCTAGATAGTCCCAACAGCGTGGCGCAAGCATCCTGGTAAGGACCCCACTGGCTGGGTCACAACGCGGCAGGATAAAGGAAGAGAACAATTGTGCACAGAAGAGACAGAGTTAAGTGACAGCTCACTTTGTACAGAATCTCCCCACACGGCCTCAGCTCACTCCTGAGGGTGGAGCTCCTGAACTACTCCCCTTCCACTGGGTCGTGCCTCTGAGGGTTCCCCAACCTCAACTCCACCATGTGGGCACCAGGCACCAGGTGAACCTGTGAACGACAAACCATGCGTGATCTACAGCAACACCATCCTCTTGACAGCACTAGGAGTCCCCAGTGCGTGCCAGCCCGTGTGGCATGACCCTTCTGCTGCAGATCAGGAACAACCATTTTCCCCTCACACTGCTCCTCTCTATTCATGAGCACCCTCAGTGCACAGAACTCTTCTTCCACCCCGGGGTTAAGAGATACTGATGCTAAGTGACTTCCTGATACAGTGTCACAGCGGATCTTCCCGTGGACGTTGGTGCTGGGTTGTTCCATAGAGCACACAGATCCATGAATTTAAGGAAAAGACTGCCCAGAAGGTGTGAGCTTCCCAAGATCTGCCATGAGAAAAAGCACTTGCTTCCCTGGAAACGAATGCCTGAGGAGAGGGCCAGGACCGTCCCGGCAGCTGCCTGTGCACATGTCACCCAGATGTCCCTTGAGGGTCCCACCTCCAGAAGCATCCCATAGGCCCTCTGCCATGATCAGCTCAGTCGATGGTGATTTGAGAAGTCACTTGTCATAACTGGCTTGGAACTTTAGAGGAAGTGACATAATGTTGTGACAATGTATGTAACACTCGGGAGGTCTGAAGGTCACTGTTCCCAGCCACGCTAAGGCTCAGGTGCTGCGGTGCTTCCTGGGTAAGTGGTGGCTACGAGGACGCTAGGCATGCACACTACTGAATTTGTGCACAAGACATGATGCACCCTGCCTTTGAAATGGCCTGTGAGAAAGGAAGAAAGGGGAGGATTGAAGATCCCGTGGATTTCCCATGTGCCAGATCCCGTGTGCCAGATCCCGTGTGCCAGATCCCGTGTGCCAGATCCCGTGTGCTAGATGCTGCTTCCTCCTCTCTTAGAAGAAGAAAATATTCCAGTTAAGACTCCATAGCTCAGGGAACTGCATATGAAGTCCAAATGTCCCCTCACCCTTCACAGTAGCAATGGACTTTAACCTCTGCACTGAGCATTGCAGAGCCAGCATGTCTAACAGAGACACTAGGCACAAAAGCGTGTGTGGAAAGTGTGATTTATTTTGCAGAGTGTCATCCACAGCCTGAAGTGCTTAAAAATCGAACCTTCCACCTAATTAGTTCTCCCGTAGCTCTCAAAGTCAGCAGCACCCCAGTCCTGGCACTAATGAGCGTCGCGACATTGCGCAGGATGCAGACCAGCCCCAGTGGGGACCTCCAGACCTGGACGCAGCGGGCCTGGGAGAGAGCCTCGTTCAGCCTCAGTTTTGTGACTTCGTCTGGGGGAAAGCAGGCCATGTGGCATTCCAGGGTCCTGGCTACCCTGCTCACCCACTCTGAGGACCAGGAGGAAAACTGCATCACCAACTGAGGCATCAGAACCGCCGCACGTCTACTCAGCCATTTCAAGAGCCCTGTTTTCAACGTCGACCTCATTAAAAAGCCCTGGGCAGGGTGAGGGTGGGTCCTGTACATATTAATAAAACCATTGATTTCGCAGTGCTGGCTCCGCACCAGCATCAGGAAGGCCGGGAACACCGGAAACGCTGCTCCTGTCGATTCCGGCGACGGCTGCTAATATCTAATCTAAGATCACACTTGTAAAAGCAACCACTAGTCGAGGAGCTGCCCACAGCACGCCATGCTTCCACCCAGCTGGGTCCTCATGGAACATCTATTTTGCCAAATCCCTCCAGTGCTACCCAGGACAGGTGTTGTTTGCATAGTTAGAGACATAGGGGACTTCATTCATTCTTACGTGGCATCCCATATCAATTTTAAGTGCCGCTACTTTGGGGAACAGAAGTTAAACGGCTTCCCCTGAAGGACTAAGGCGGAACAGTAGGAAGGCGGAAGCAGCACCCTGGTCCTTCACAACTTGCTCATGGGACCCTCAGAGCAGCAGCTGCAGCCCTGAAGCTGCACCTCCTCAGACAGGGGATTCAGAGAATGCCTCTGGATTCATGCGGGGAAATAAAGGACGTTCGTGGGAGAAAGCAGCTGTTCTCTGGGTTGTTGGCGGAACGGCAGGCCGAGTGGTGTCAGCGAGGAGCACAGAGGGCAGCCCAGACAGGAAACAGAGCGGGCGTTTCAAGAGTGAGTTCCCAAAGGGCGCTGAGCACAGGCGTGCTGGGTGAAGAGCTTGGAGCTGGACGCATGCAGAGCACCTCGTGTGTCCTTGGGTACGAATGTCACAAAAGAGGACAAGGCAGTGGGAGGCCCTGGGAGCAGGCTGCAGACATCCAGAGAGATCAGGGAGTCAGTAATGACACTGGGGTGACAGTGTCACCAGGCAAAGCGCGCGCTGGGTACCCAGAGGGATTAATGAAAACAAGCTTAAAACGTGTGCACGTAAATGCCACAATGTCCAAGCAGATGCTCAGAGTGGTCATCCGGTCGGAGCTGAGCACAGGGAGCTGTGTGGCTGCTAAAGGACCTCAGGAGCTAGCGGGGTCCATGCCAAGGAAGAGTGGCTGGGCTTCACGTCCCCCCTGGGTTCTTTCCAGCCTCCTTTTTCTAATGCCTGCTGGTGAGAGCGATTCTGCATCAACATAGAAAAGGACAATTGGCATTTCATGGAAAACTAGGGTCTGCTGCCCTGTGGCCCGTGCACACCAGCCGCGTTGCCCTAGCTGCAAGGGAGCTGGGGACAGGAGCCCCTCTCCAGTGCACACCAGCATGCTTCCTGCACAGCCACGCACTTAATCCTGAGAACCCTGTGCGTGAGGACACCTGAGCATGAGCTGACTCCCCAGCAGGCCAAGCCAGCTCAGGGTGACTGGGTCAACGAGTTGAAAAATGTAGGCAGCCTGGCGCGGCCAAGTTTGCATGCCGAACCAGCGTTTTATATATTACTGTAAGGACTGCATAAAGATTGCGCGAGTCTGTGTGCTCCGAGCTGTACGGTGAGAAAATCAATTTTTCATTCTTCTAAAAAGCTCACAATATACCTCGAATTGCACCTGAATCAAGTAAACAAAATTGTCACCTAACTTGAATGGGGGAAAAAAACATGTTAGAAAAAGCCTTTATCATTCTACTTTCAACTCTCCTACTATTACTCGAGTTGGTTTTTTTGATTCAAGGCTTGGAGTCATTAAGGGGTGACTTGAAGATGAAACCATGCTTCAGGGTTTATAATAGAAACATTTTGAAATTTTAATCACCAGTGAAAGATGGAAGCCACACATTTGGGAAGCTATGAATTCTTTTTTTTTTTTTCTCACTTATTTTCTGTGAAAAGTTCAGCACCTGCTTCTCAGCTGGCAAAGCGGCTGAGAAGTGAGCAAGTGACCCTGGGCCCGCTGAGGTTGTGGGAAGGAGCTGTCTTCTCCCTGCACGTGGCTCCCGAGGCAGCGTGGAGGAGGCTGCTGCTGACGTGTCCAAGACTGCTCAGCATCTGGGGTAGTGGTCTCCTGGGTGATCGACATGTGCCTCCCGATGTGTTCAGTCCGAGGCACCCGCACAGGTAACCAAGCACCCGGTGCACAGCGGATGCTGGGGCCGCTGGCAACCGCTGCTGGGGCATCTGCAACTCCACAACTCAGGAGCAAGGCACTCAGTCCAGGTCCCCTGTCAGGTGGGTGGGGTGTCCTTTGATTCCTGAACCTTGTTTGTGAGATCAGAGTTCTAACTCCATGAGGGAACTTGAGGGGCACAGCTCAAACCAAGCGAGTAGATCTTATTATTCCTGTAACAAAATGACCTGTCTCAGAAGACAGTTGGACATGGCCACATTACCTGGACACGGAGGGCCTGGCACAAGCAACAGAGCAGCACTTCTCCGCGACTCCGGGCATGGGCAAAGCACAGGGCAGTCCTTCCTGAAGTCTGCCTTAACGGCTTCTCGCAACCACTTCCGTGCACCTGCAGCAGAAGCGGTCCAGAGAAGTGTGAAGCGGAGCGAGGGACCCCTGTGCATCCCGCGGCACATCCTGCCACCTGCTCACCAGGCAGACATCAAGTGCTAGCGCAGCTTGCTCCAGTGGGTGAAGGGCTTCAGGGTTCATCTCTGCTGAAGTAGGCTTAGCTATCGTCACATCTCCCGCTGTTGCAGAAGGTACTACAGATTCACCTAAGTGAATAAAGTCACTTAGGGTGTCCCAGGACTCGGGGCTGCTCCCCGGGAACAGCAGCGGACCTTACTTCCACCAAGACCTGACCTGCCACAGTGTTGGGCCATGGCCTCCATTCACAATGATGGTGTGCATGTCTGCGACTTTGGGGGCCAGATGTGGCTGAGTAGCCACTACAAGGGCAGCTGAGATGTTCTCAGAGCAGGCCGCAGAGGTGCAACACACAAGCTATGCCAGGGATCCTGGGGACCCTGAGTCCCTGGGGGAACACTGGGAGAGCAGCAGTGGGCACGTTCAGCTGCCTCCTTGCCAGGCTCACCAGGAACTCCAGAGAGAAGATGGAGTTGTGGCTCTGGGATTCCAGGCATGTGCCCTCCGGAGGAAGTCAGGATGTGGACACAGGCTTCTCCAAGTGCCCTGCTGCGTATGCTAAGCGTGTCCTGCCTGCTAAGAGGTCTTCGCCAACAGGGTGGCAAGCCAGGGCACTCGCCAGGAGCCCACACACCAGACATTCCCGCTGCACCTGCCCCAGTTCTCCATCTCACCCGAGTGCCTGGGGATCTGTGCAGGATGACGAGGCTTGGGTCCGCTTTCCAGCCGGTGACCTCACTCCTGGAGAATGAACAGAGTACCTCAGCTGCTTGGAGTGGAAACTGAGAACCCACGTGCTACATCAACAGGAATCCTGCAATGAGTTATTGCTTCCTCGATGCGTTTGGGGAAAGGAACTTTCATGTGAACTCTGGAACGCGGGCCAGCCTTTCAGGGGACAGCGCTCCAAGTCAACTGCCTGGCCTACTCCCTGAGCTTCCTTGTACCTTCTCCTGGATTTTACAGAGATGCCATCTGCTTTCAGATGCTCCGAAGGGTTTGTCAGCGCCTTATGGGATGCTGATCATATCTTAGCCACTTTTGCAAGGGAAGAAATATTTTGAAAGCTGCCAAGCCCACCTTCCTCAGTCTGCCTGCGTGAGAAATTCAGCGAGGTTGCTGTTTGTCAAGGGACTGCAAGCATTTCCTATCGTTTGTCTGGATCCCTGCTTGCTCTTCTACACGCCTCTAGAAGCCCCTCATCCTCTCCTGCTCTCAACAAAAGCATCCCCTTTTCTCTCTAAGATTGGGGGAGCTGCCACTGCCTTTGCTTCTCATCTGCGCAGGAGAACTGTGACTTCCGGGGAGGGGCTCCTGGGCTGCAGGGAGCTGTGTCCTGGCTCTCTAGCTGCTCACCCCTGAGTGAAGCCCCTACTCCAGCTGCTGTCTATGGAAAACACATCTGGGTGTGTCATTGTCAGCGGAGCGTGGACTCTCGCTGGGTCTGCTTGTGCTGGTGTGTCCCAGGGCAGTCTGTATGCTTGTGCTGTGCCGTGGCCAGGAGGCAGGGAGAAGGGTGATTGCGGTCGCAAGTGTTTGGTACAGACAGGTAAAGTGGGCTTTTCTAAGTGCTCTGATCAGCTTCCCTTCTGCTTTGCAGGTGGCTAGAAGCTTCTGTGCCCGGGGCCCTTAGCAACTGCACGTGTACCCGCCCGTAGTAGAAGCAACTTGGAGTCACGATGCCGCGTTCTGAATAGGCAGGGCGTAACCGACCCCTGGCACACCTGACGGCAGCCATGCAGGAAGCAAGTCCCCAGCCACGCGAGCAGACTATCCGCAGTAATCCCTCTGATTGTGTCCATAAAGCCACATGGCTCTTAGATGTCCTTAAGACTTCAAGGAGTGGACGGGTCAAGCAGGCTCGACCCCCCGGGCCAGCTGGAGGGCCCTTTTCTCCCCCAGGCTGGCCCACTCCTGTTGGTCAGGCAAATACAATAGGAATTACTTAATTTAACACCGTTTCCATTCTAATTGAAACCCATTTTACAAATCCTGAATAAATACATTAGAGCCGTGGCTTCGGTCAGACGGAGAGAAACGGCCCTCTTTTAATGCCTCCCGGGATTTAGCATCTGTCCTATCCCCGAGAATAATGACGCCGACATCCCCAGAATGCATTGAAGGCATAATGGCTATTTAAACAGGCCCTGTCTTTACAGAGCAGATAAGTGTTTTCATTTGCATTTATGAAAATCAGAAAGGCAGCACAGAGCAGGTGCCCATTTATCTCCTTCCGAGCCGTAGACACCAGAGTCGGGAGTCAAGGCCAGAGAGGGTGCAAAGCTCATAGTCAGTCAGGCTGCCCATCCGTGCCCAGTAGCACCTGCAGCTGCCCTGCTCCCCCGACAGCACTCTGGAGAACAGTCTGGCTGGCCCTACCCTGTGTGCCGTCTGCCCTCAGTGGCTGCCCTGTGCTCTGGGTCAGAAACCTGCTAGTCCTCGGGCCTCCCCACCCCCACGCTCCCAGCACCTCTTGGCCCCAGGACCTCTGCATCTGCTGTGCTCTAGAAAACTTGCGCTCCACACCACCGTCTGTAATCACACCTTTGTTTAAGTCATTGTTCCACCCGTGTCCATCTCTCCTGCTGAACCATGAGAGGGACATTGTACGGCTCTGTAGCCCAGCACTTTGTGCCTCACACATGCCTTGTTCTCCAAAAGCTTCTACCTGCATCAGTGATCAACCATGAAGCCCCAGTCCACGCTTATTCTGCCAATCCTGAAAGCAAGACATGCGTTAAGCTATATCCTGCTTGCTCTCACCATCCAGGGCCTCTTAGACTTCCAGAATTACTTCATTAATTTCTCAAATTTCTTTCCTCTGGTCCTCTTTACTCCATTACTTACTATTTTCGATGCTGGAGGGACACTGGACTCCCCTCCCACTCTTGGACGAGTACTGGCCGTGTTCTCTCTATGCATTTCCGGCTGCCTGCAGCTGAGAATCCACTGCAGACAAGCACCCTCCGCAAGAAGTCCCCCGAGCACCAGGGCGAGAGTGGCCTCATCCCAGGTGCCTCTGTCCTTTGCCCAGCAACTCTCTGCTTGCTCCTTCCGTGGCCGTCTGTGAGACCCAGGATAACACGTTCTTTAAAACCGCGGCCACGAATGTCACTCCACCCCTGTGTCCAGCACTGTGCACCTGAGGAGACAACCTACAGTCTACAAAGTGGGAAGCCAGGGTCCTTCTAGAGGCCAGAGCCTCCTCCACATCACAGGAGAGACTCTGGGTCAGGGAGGCCCTGGAGGCCAGGCAATTTTCAGCAGCTCCCAGGAGGAGAGGGCAGCAAGTCCCGCCCTGCAGCAGGGGCCAATTTCAATGGTGCAGATGGTCCCCTGTGGCTAACTGCAAGCTAGCAAGGGCAGAAGAGGGCCAGGAGCAGCAGGCGGGGCTCCTGCTCACTGTACACATCCCTCAGCGCCATGTCCCTGGAACCTCATTCCATCATCAATTTGTCTCCCTGGGTGACAGCCCCACTGTGACAATGTAAGCCTAGGAGAGCCCTGCCTGTCCCCTCGGGAGGAAGCCAGGCCAGTCACACTGTTTGTCACCCTCAGCTTGATTTTCCCTTCAGGAGGAAACAGATCTAGACTCTGCAGGAGGAACTGATTGGCTCTCACTTCTAGGTGCCCAGGACCCTGCATCTTCCTGGTTAGGGGGTCTTTGCAAGCATTTGGAAGTGCTCGCCCAGCTGCCTGGTGATGTGGATTTGGAACCTGCCCTCCTACTGCAGGTATTCATGGAAGACATGCGGGTGCTCCAAAATCTTCACTCCACACGTAAGCAAAGTTCAAGAACCTGGTGGAAAATAATGTCCTCAAAATCAGCAAAGTGACCAAATGCACCACCGCAAAAGAGGGGTCTAAGCGCGTGAGAAGCAGCCAGCTCAGCAGAGGAGAGGTCCTCTTACCCGAGTCCTATTTCAAATCCCCACACCCCCAGCCCTGCCTCCTCCAGGCCAGGAAGAACATGCTTCTTGGAATACACCCAACCTTTGTGTCCTGTGGGACAGACGGCGGGGAGCCTTCCGGGGGCCAGAGGCAGAGGCAGATCTGCCTCTTCTAGGATTCTCCTTGAGTAGCGCAAGCAAAGGGGCTTGGCTGGCAGCAGGAGGGCATCCTGACCCTGGAAAGTCCCCTGAGAGGCACATGGACTTGTTTCTGCAGGTTGGCTTTGGGAGAGAGCCTGAGGGGAGCACCTTGGCTGTGGGTGGCGAGGGGCGGCCCCTTAGCTGGCTGAGCTGTGGTCCAGATGTGGGCAATTACCAGGGCTCAACACACAGCAGCTCCTGCACGTTTCCCTCTCAGAATCTGGAGTCAAAGGTCAAGTGCAGCCAGCAGAGTCATGCACAGCGCAGACAAAACAGCCTCTGACCGAGAGCCCGTGTCTCGAGACCCAGCAGAGGAAGCAGCGCCCTCCTGGCCCGTTCTGCCCAGGATGTGGCCTCTGAGGCAGGCATGGCGGGCTGTGTGGGCAGTGGTGGGGCAGACGCAGCCAAGCGGATGGTGTGCAATGCTGTGGGAACAGAGCTGTCCTAGGTGGTGGCAATTCCCACTGCCCCTGCACTTACGTGCGTGAGACCCCCTTCCATTTATGGACCCCAGGAAAGGGGTCTGCCCACATGGCAGCTCACCCAGCAGCCACTGCCCCCAAGATGGTAGGTAACCGCCCTATTAGCTTAGCGGAAATAGCAGGGTTGCCGCCCATTAGCCCTGCCCAGGGCGGGTGTGGGGCAGTGAGCCGTGCCCCTGCTGATAGGCAAGTGTCTGGAGCTCCTGCAGGCTGTTTCCTGTGGTGTAGGGCATTTTTTTTTTTAATTTTGCAGCCCGATGAGATGGTATCATTTAGAAACCAGACTGTGCGTTCATACGGCCCCAACCATCCATTCCTAGGAAAACTACCTTCAGCACAAAAATGAGCAAAGACACAGAAAACTGGAGCGCCTGGTCCTCTGTTGAGGGCTGTCTGTTCCACTTGGGGCGCCCACAAGGTGGCCTGCTCTGAGCAGTGAGGGCAACCGTGCAGACGCAGAGGACGGGGAACACTCAGGATCTCTCGAAGTCGGCTGTGTCGAGCGAGAGGCCACACGGTGAACAGCAAGTGCTGAAGTGCCGTGCAATCCATGCGATGCAGGTTGTGTGCCCAAGGCCACCAGCACTTTTGGGGTGGGCACCTGTCCTCCGTGAAGCCTTCTCCTGCCCCCGGGACCCTCCCTCTCACCCACTGCCTCTCTCCCCAGGACCACCGATCTGCTGTCACTTTCTAGAGTTGAGGCAATGCGGTCACATGCTGTGTATGTGGTTGTGTCCAGCTTCAGGCCCCAGCATGGCACTGACGGGTGGTGTTGTCAGCAGCTCATGCAGTTACTACCATGTAGCTTTCCTCTGGTTGACACACCACAATCTGTTACTGAGTGTTCTGCTGATGAGCATGTGGGTGTTTGCACCTGCGGTTAATACAAGTAAAATAGCCAGGGGCGGGCATGTAGCATGTTCCTATAGAGAAACTGGCTTTCTTTCTTCATAAATAGCCGGGGGTTGAATAGCTGCATCCCATGGTAGGGGCAGGCTTAGCTTTTTAAGAACCCACTGAACTACTGCCCAAAGCAGCTGTGGTGGTTCAGTCTCTCCAAAGTACAAGCATCCAGGACACATCAGGGTTTTTAAATTAACTGATTTTTAATTGACACAAATTACACATGTGTGTATTTATCATGGACAATATGATGTTTTGAAATATACATACACTGTGGAAGGGCCCAATCAAGCTTTAAGGGAAAAATGATAAAAGAGAAATATCTCTGAAGGCACATTAGAGACTGTGTAAATGTATGCATGAAAACGGGCAAGGTGTGCACACCTGCGTTCACACGCAGCCCCACAGGAATTCACACCAAGCCCTCAGCAACACTTACTCCAGAACATAACCTCTGGGACTGAATTGTTTCTGGAGTTTTGGAGCAACTTTCCAAGCATGTGTTCGTTTTATGTTTTTAAGATATTTTTAGACAATAGTTCGTTCCAAATTTAACATTTGCATCCATCTCGATCTTAGTCCAGTGAAGGCCCCTGACAGCTTCCATCTGAGACTCAGCTCCATCCCCTTGGGCCCTGCCACAGTCTCAGGTCACATCACATCTGGCATTTCTAGGCAAGGCTGTGGAGCCCAGCCCCAGGGAGGGTAATTGAACCGCCCTCCAACTCCAGTCCTTCCATAAACAATGGGGACGTGGCTTGGTGACCCCTGAGGCCTAGTCCAGTAGTAAAAATGGTGCGCCATGCTTTTTTTCTTTCAAATAAATACTGTGAATCTTATGCACGTGACATTATGTGAGATTGCTTTATCAGTGTTTTTCAGGACACTGATCAATTAAACAACCATCCCTTGACAAAATTAGATGGAGGAAAAGATGTAAGAACACAACGCATCACAAACAAGGACTGGAAAGAGCCTCTTCTAGATGGTACCACCTTGATCCATCTCTTCAATCAATAGCAAACTTTGCATTTTTGAAAGACTAAAGTTGGCAAATGCCACCAAGAGAGAGCTTTGCGGCTGTGCCCTCCATGGTAAAGGCTGGCAGGGGTGCTGCTGCAGGTCATAGAAGCCAGCAAAGTTCCGCTCAGAGAGCCACGGCTCACCTAGGAAGAGCACCCGTAGAGCGTGCAGAGTGGAGGGAGGCAGCCGGTTCACAGGCCGCTCCTGCTGAAGCCTGCGGCTGCGTTGGAAAGAGCAATAAGCAGGAGGTGATCAGAAGGAAGTGATTCACAGATGGCCCAGCCATGAGGGTGAAGGAATGGTTCCTGGATTCTGGGTGAACCGTGCACAAAGAGTTGCTGCCTGCAGGTGAGGAAAATGCCACTCCGGAATTAGAAAGGACTTGGTTCTTCAAGAATATCTACCCAAGGATCTTTCCCAAAGAAATATGTAAAATCAGCTTAACCCAGAGAACTAACCTGTTCTCTGTGGAGAACACTCATCTGTGGAGGTTGGGACTAGACCCTGGACAGTGAGAAAGTTGGTCTATTATCATGTGTTAAATCCAGATAAGATGTAATGCTATACAACATAATCCTTTTTTAGAGATACTGTGGGAAGAGGAAGGGAGGGATAAGGGTGGGTAATTGGGGGAACACTCCTGGGGGTAATTGTAATATCCAGAATCTATACACATTTTATATTATTTTGTTAAAAACTTGTATGGTTGTTCAAAAATTTTTAAAAATTTTAAAAAAAGAAATATCCTGAAGGCTTTCACTGAGTTGTTCAATTAGTCCTTATTTAGTCAGCATAACCATGCAAGGCACAACACAACTGTGGCCACGTGGGCTGTCAGGTAGGTGAAAGGTACAACAATGTGCATGGTGGGCACACCCACCCCTAAGAGAGCCAGAAGAAACTGACACCGTGACTCAACTGGGACATGGCAGCATGGGCATCTGAACCCAGAAATCACTGACACCTGGAGGGCACTTGGCAGATTCTTGAACACTCTTCTGTGGAGACCGAGACGAAGAATCTCGAAAGGACTGAGCAAGCGCAGCAGTGTTTGCAGATTTCCAGGTAAGGTGCAATCAGCAGGTATTGCAGCCATGGTGGGCACCCTCCCAGGTTCCTAGAACATGCACCAGCCAGATGGCTGATGCGATCGAGTCTCCACAACGGAATTCTGCACGCTGAGGGAGTGGAGCACAGCTCACAGTGGAGTCCAAAGGTTCAGGCTTTGCTTCGGTGATGGAGAGAGCCAGGAGTTTCACCTCCACCTGCACAAGGGAGAAACCGATCTGCCAGCCCCTGGCTCTTCCTGAACCCATCAAAATCAAAAATGCAGCACAAAACGCCCAAAACTGGACAGGTGCTCACAGCCTCAAAGAACCAAGCGCTGATTTATGTGGAGTAGAGGCTGCCTAATACCTTACTCGGATCCCGAAATTCCACTGTGGACTGTCAGCTGCAGAGTAAAGACTAGCACAGAAACGCCCGAGAGCACAAAGCCCTGGGAAGCACAGGCATGAGCAGGGCCTGCACTTCTTACACGTGTTAGAGTGTGATACACGACAACAGTGGCACAAAGGATGGGAGGGGAACTAGAAAGCAACTGTCATATGCAAGTCCCCATGCTACCTATGGTGCAATAGTATTAGAAGGTGAACTTGAATTTTAAAAAGCATGTCTGTTATAAACACTAGGGCAAATATTAAAGCGCCAAGAAATAAACAATCAATAGCAATAAACATAGTTGGTTACAGCTAAGGAGAGAGAAAGAAATGACAAATGAAACAAATGGAAAATATCTATCAAAACGGTAGAGTTTAAGCCAATTTTATCAATAACCACTTTAAATACGAATGGTCTAAACACAGCAGTTAAAAGGCAGAGATTGTCAGGTTGGAGTTAAAAAGAGAGTCGCCTGTGCACTCTATAAAAATCCATTTTACCTACAAAAACAGACACAACGGAAAAAGGGACGGAGGATGGCATCCCGGGCAGCACAGACACGAGGAAAGTCAGAGCAGCCGCATTGGTTGCTCACAAAGCACAACTGAGAGCTGGAGCAGGGGTTCTGTGGTTGGAGCCCTTGCCTGGCATGCAGGCTCAAACCCGAGCACCACATCCACAACTAAATGTCAGGGAAACAAATCCAATGAAAAAATAAACAAGATCGATTCTCTCTTTCTCTGTCTCTCCCTCTCCTCCTCTTTAAATAAACAATCAAAGCACAACCGAGAACAAGGAGTGTCACCAGAAACCACGAGGGATGTCACATGAAGACAAGACAGCCAACGCTCCAACAACACAGCTTTGAAATACGTGATGCCAAAGCCAATGTCCTAAGGGAGACAGAATCTGCGGTCGTGACTGGACAGGTCAACGCCTCCCTCTGGGTGCTGGAAGGACAAGCAGGCAGAAGGCCGTGGCTGTGCACAACCTGAAGGGCACATCAACAGCGACCTGCTGGACTCAGAAACAGCACACTGTGCTTCCCTCCCAGGGGCAAAGGCCGTGTTCACTCGGAGACGCCGCACTATGGGCCACAGCACCATCCTCAACAGACCTCAAAGAGCAGAAATCACACCCACATGCAACCTCGAAGACTAGACTAACCTAGAAGACGAACAACAAATGTGCTTATTTGGAA
>PVKS010018102.1:0-40709 GCA_004027875.1 Aplodontia rufa
GGGAGGAGGAGAGGAGGAAGGGAGGAGGAAGGGAGGAGAGGAGGGATGAGGGGAGGAGGGGAGGAGGACAGCTGCAGATCAGCCACTGTTACCATGCTGGCATCCATCATTACCCAATGACAAACAGTTTTCTTGCTCATTCTCAAGCAAAAAGGACTTAGTCGAGCCATTTCGTCTCCGATGACCATTTTTTGCAAATGCTCAGCTTGGAACGCAGAACTGATTTTCTCCGAGGAAGCAAAGGATCTGGATGGGGCAGACCCTGGAGCCTGGTGCCACTAACCCACCTGCGGAATGCCCGCGCACAGTGGGAGCTTCAAACAGCAGCTCCCCGGGCAGGAAACAATGCCCTTTCGCTTCTCAAGGATTACTTGGCCTTAAGGACGCTCCACCATAAGGATCTGGTCAGTTTTACTCTGTAGGTGTTCAGGAGCTCAGTGAGGGACGGTGGACTGTAGTCATCGAGGAGAGCTTCATAGAAAACGTATGACTCAAATTCACGGAGCAGAGGTGGAAACGGGTGGACAGAGGGGATCCTGGGCTTCCTTTCCCCACCCAGCATCGCACCCTCGTGGAACTTCCCCACAATGTCCCTTTCCTTCGCTTTTTTGACTAGTGTGGCCCACAGAACAGGAGCACCAGCCACACCAGGGGGCTGATTGGAGATGCGGGAACTCAGGTCCACCTGGCACTGAGCATCAACATCTGCATGTTCCAAGCACCCCGGGAGCCTGTGCGCGCAAGAGACGGCCCCTCCACAGCCTGGGTTCCCCATGCCACTGATCCTCAGGGCTGCTCAGTCAGCCACAGGGTTGGCAAGTGACTCACGCCTGCCCCAGAGGGGACAACGGAGCCTTCTGCTGGCACAGCACAGAGAAAGGGACTTCTTCTTTGGGAGTTGCTCAGCTGGTAACATGGAAACCATAAAATGCAGTGTTGGGAGGTGTTTGGACCACTCTTGCAGAGGGGGAAACAGAAAGTATTAGGAAATGAGTGATCAAACTATATATTGATAATATATAATTGTATTCATATTTAAACGGCATCACGAACCCCAATGCCATTTTTAATTATAATGCAGCAATAAAATTTTTAAAATTAAGATTATGCATTTAAAAATAGAAACAAATACAGCTTTCTCCACTCCTGGTACATCTAAGAGAGTCACCATGACACAGATCAACAGTATCAGCTCCACCAGCAGAGCATGAAGCCTGATTCGGAGTCACGGTTCCACTTCGTGATTTCACCTCCCACAACGTGGCATCTGCCACGCGGGGGTCCTGCCCTAGAAAGCATCCCAACATGCACTTCCCAAAGACAGGTAGTTCCAAAAAGAGAAGGCCACCGAGTCACGCCAGCCTGGTTCCTGCTTCCAAACATCAGCCGATGTTGCTCTTCCCGCCTTGTGAAGGGCGAGGGGGAGGAATGAAGTTTCATGACTCTGGAGGGGAAGGGAAGACTGGGACAGAAACATTTCCCCATCCTGGGCAGCATAGCCGCCCCTTGGGAAGGCTGCCCAGGGCCAGCGCAGGGGGAGCAAGACCCTGGATGGCAGCGAGTGGACACCTGCGGAGGCCCCGAGCCCGAGGGTGAAAGTTTTCCTTGCCCTTGCGCCACTCACCTCCCCTGTCCTCAAGCAGATGAGGCAGGAGATGTGCTGGTGCCACCAAAGTCCACTCATGAAAGGCGCATTTGGGGGTCATGGAGAAGACAGCTTTTTGTTGTGTTTTGGTTTGTTTTTTTTTTTTTAAAGAGAATTTTTATTTAGTTTTTCATGTGACCCTTGTTGCTCCAAGACTGCCGCGTAAGTGGCACTGGGGTTTGGACTCATGCACTCGCACATGCCGGGCAAGCGCCACAACCGCCCAGCCATGACTCTAGCCCCGGTTTGCTTTGTTTTTTACAAACAAGATTCGACCCTGTGTCAGTCTGTTTTCCACCGTTACACAAAGAGCCTGAAGGCTTGAAAGAAGGGGGCTTCATGTAGCTCACAGTCTGAGTTTGGTGGCTCTCGTTCGGCTGCTGGTGAGGGTCCCCGGGCAGCATCACAACATGGTGGAGAAGCAGGAAGTTAAGAGGCACAGACAGAAAGAGGCCAAGAGTGAGGAGTGGGCCTGCATAGCAACAGGCCACGCTCAAGAGAAGCAACCGTTTCTAAAGTCCAGGAAGGCAGCTAAGTCACACAAGCCTGGTTCCCCCAGAAGGAACCCCCAGGGGCCTTCACCTTCCACCAGCCCTGCCTCTTAGAGCGCCCACCCTCTCAACACCACCACCCTGGGAGAAGCCGCCAGCCAGCACACAGGCCTTCAGGAGACAACCCTCATGCACCCCAGGCAGCCTCTGAAGCTAGAAAGCTACTGTAAAAACACAACAGCAGGGCAATGGGATGTTAGTGAAGTCACTAGAATGCTGCTGGTGACCTAGGATGAGGAAAGGCCATCATAGCCCATAGTCCCTCATGCTCACACATGTGTTTCTAAAAGGCTTTTCTTCTGATGGAAGCATGTGATCGTGCTGCTGGAATGCCACGCCGAACATCCCCTTTTCCACCAACACCTTATGGGGGGAATGTTCTAGAACTGAAGCTGAGTTTGTAGTGAACGAGGGAGACTATGTCTCCTTTATCAGCACCAGGCGCTGGAGGGACCACGGTGCCTCACGAGGTTCTGGCACTAGAAGGCCAAGTCAGGAGCAGGCACCAGTGAAGGAAGACTGAGCAGGGTGGGTGGAATGAGAAGAGATGGAGGTGACGATAAACACATGGCAGAGAGGCTCGCAAGGACAGGAAGGAGAGCAAGGGGGCTCTGGACCTGATGGCTGGCTCAATCACAGCTAGGGGGTCCAGAGCCGAAGACGTCAGCATCCCCAGCAGGAAGGAAAGGGCTTTGCTGGCTGGGCCCACCCAGTCCAGCTGCAGTCTGCCCTCCATGGGCCTTGAGGTGAGGGAGACAAGGGGTGGGGTGGTGGGGGTCTCCTGAGTCATCCTGACCCAACGGGCATGGGCGGAGGAGGCAGAGACCCCACACCCTGGGGAAGAAGAGTCGCTGGGTCTCCAGGATGCAGTGGCTCCCCACGGCCACGCTGCCCAGTGGCTCTAGACACATCTGCCTCGGCCCATCTCAGACACCCCATGAACCTCTCTGCAGGAAAGCAGGAAATATCCAAGCGACAGATTGCTCAAAGCATTATATTGCCATTACTGTAATATAAGGGAGAAATAAAAAGAATGTAATTCACAATGAACTGAGCATTCTGATATAAAAATGTTTGAGCATTATTAATCAGAAACCAGGAATCAGCAATTTTTCCATAAAGGACCATACGGTAAACACTTAAGACCTGTGGGTCATGTAGGGTCCCCACCGAATATTATTTATTTTATTTATTTTTATTTTTTTGACAACCCATTAAAAGTGTAAGAACCATTCTTAGCTTGTGGGCTGTACAAAAACAGTCCACAGGATGGATCTGGCCAACAGGTCCTCTTTTGCTAATCCCTGGCTTAGAGCAGACCCTAAACAAGATGTCGGGTGCTGGCCCGATTGATAATTAGTGGGTTTGCCTTGGCACATTGGAATAAGAACTAAATAAGAGACGTGTGCACATCTGAGCATAAGCCACTGAATTGCCACAGCCATGCGAGCACACGGGTGTGCTGTAGCTGAAAGTGTGCCTTCAGGGACAAAAACCCAAAATTGGTGACAAGTTCTTAAGTTCCAGAGGAACAGTTCCACTCTCCCCTCTCATTTTCCTTTCACTTACAATCCTGGGTGACTGTGTGTATCTTAAACCCATGCAAAAGGAAGTCCCACTTACATGGAAAATGTCAAGAACTCTCTGACTTCTATAAGTGGAACCCAGTTTTCACCTAAGTTTACACGGATCACTTGAACGTCTCATGAGTTGTCGCCTGGAGACACATGTGAGACGTCTAGCAGCCCTGAGGCCTGCCCACCAGGGGAAGCTGACAGTAGTGATTTTTTTTTTTAAAGGAGACAAAGAATGGCCACTGTTCCAAGTAGACGTATACCAGCCCAACAGCCCCTCTGCTAACACAGGTGCTCAGGAAAGAGTCAGCCCCTCTGCTGATGAAGGTGCTGGTGGACACAGGCAAAAGACTACATCAAAGCAGGACTTGTGCGCTTGTGCTCCCAGGCCCAAGGAGGGAAGGCTGATTAACCAAAGGAGGAAATTTTGAGAGCTATAAGAAAGACGAGTTGCACCCCCTCCTGGAGCTCTTGGCTCCAAGGCTCCCTGCTCCTGGAGAAGTCTGTTCCCAGTCCTATCCCTTTCCTAAATGCAATGTGCCTGCTTGGCTTGCCATGGCATCTGTCAGTGCTCCTTCTCCAACTCCAGGCCCGATGTCCACCAGACCAGCAGCCAAAGCCACATGGATTTCCCAGTGATCTTTTCCATGGGTCCCAGGCAGAATCAAGGCTTTACAATTTTGTATTAAAGTAACTTTTAACTTTCTAGAGTTCTCCCAAAACCTCAAGGGAAGGACCCTGAGGCGCTAGGGTCCCCGGCTTCCTCTGCCTCTCAGACAAACCCAGTGTGAGAACCTTGTTTTAGTCAGCTTCTGGGTCACTGTGACCAAAATACCCAACAAGAACAACTTAGAAGAGGGAAAACCTGTTTGACCTTTTTTAGAGGTTCAGTCCAGGGACAGCCGACTCTGTTGCTCTGGGCCCGATGTGAGGCAGCACATGGTGGCAGACAGGTCTTTTCACAGCAACGTCAGGAAGCAGAGAAAGAGCAGCAGAAGGGAAAGGGCGTCAGGAAGAATCACCTCCTCCAGACACGCCCACCTGCCTCAGTTACCCACCCCCCAGTCCGTGCATTCAAACTAGGATGAGGCCACAGCCCTCACAGTTCAGCCATTTCCCCTCTGAACATTCGTGCACTAACTGCTTTAGGGGACACCTCCCATCCAAACCCTACCAAACCTCTACCCTAGACTAGAATCAGGTAAGACCAGAGGCCCAGGCAGGACTGACTGAAATCTGCTAAGAGCCAGGGTCCAGGAACACCTAGTGAAACCAACACAGAAGAACAGTCCCAGCCAACCATGCGCCCCCTCCTCCTGAGGCTCTTGGCTTGTGTGATTTGGGGGTCTCAGGTGCAAGGTGAAAACTGCGCAGCCTCTTTCCAAGATTTCAAGACAGCAACGGCACAGCATTAAGGCAAGCCGGGGGCTTTCCTGATACTCGTCCTGCGTGACTATGGGGTGGCACCCAGGAAGCTGGCCTGCAATAATCACATAACAGTCTCGACAAGCCTGAGCTGCGGGTAAGGGCTTTCCTATCCATTGCATCATCTGGTTTACAATCCAGGCTTGACCCTGACCTCCAGGCTGAGAAAAGTGAAGTTGTGCATGGACATGGGTCACCTCTAGGAGGGAGGGTGGGATGAGAACCAGTCTCCCAACATGCCCTGATCCCTGTGATCCCTGCAGCTGCTCTGGAGCTCCGAAGGCTTCTTGTCCCTGGTTACCTTGCCAGCCCCAGCAGTGATAAGGTGGGGTGGTCATACGAGGGCAGAGAGTTTATGAACCCAGCTGCACTGGTGGGAACCCTGGGCGTTGGCAGACCTGGGTTTCACCCAAGAAAGCCCTATTTGTAAAACGATATCAGTGATTTGCAAAGAGTTTTAGAACCTGGAACAGGCAGAAAAGGGAGACAGAGCTAATTCTTGCCCAAAGCACTTTAGATATTGTTGGAGAAATGTTAGGGAAAGGCCAAGACGGGCACAGGCTGGCACAGCAGGGCTGAGACCCACGTCACTCCTACAGAGGTGCTGTCAAAGCCCGCTCCCATCTTCATATTTAAAGACAGAGCAAGACCAGAGTCAACGCTGCAGAGCAGACCGGAGAAAGGGGCGGAGGCAAAGAAACGGCCCCATGGGATGCTGGCCAGTGGGATGGTGGGGAGCCAGCCCTCCTCTGTTTCTGATGCTCTCAGTCACTAAGCTCTCCTAAATGTTTAGTCCATCTTGTGTTGCTGTGACCGAAAGTCCTGACAAGAACACTGCAGAGAAGGAAAAGTTAATTTGGGGCTCACAGTTTCCGAGGTCTCAGTCTCTACACGGCGACTATTGCCCCGGGTTCAAGGGGAGGCCGAACATCACAGCAGAAGGGCACAGAGCAGGAGAGCTGCTGGGCTCAGAGCAGCCAGGAAGCAGAGTGCTCTGCTCTCCAGGGACAAGCTACGCCCCCCACTGGGTATTCCCCAGAAGACAGAAACCCGGCACCCCACAGCACGGCTACACCAAAGCTGATTTATACAGCACAATTCGCAGCAGCTAAATCACGGAACCAACTCAGAGCCCCAGTGTTGGGTGAACGGATCAATAAACCGTGCTGTACATAAACCACGGAATTCCACTCGCTGTTAAAAAAAAAGAATCCATGGCCTTTGCTGGTGAACGGATGGCGATGGAGAAATCAGGCCAAGTAGAATTAGCTAAAGCCAGGAACTCGAGGGCCGAATGTTTCCTCCTGTATGTGGAAGCTCAAGGACAATATAGGAAAGAGCGAGAGAACGGTAAGCTCAGACAACAGACTCATCAGACAGGGTGACCTCGCAGACCTGGGCTGGGGAGAGGTGGAGGGAAGGGCAAAGGAGGGAGGGGAAAGGGGGTCTACAGTGTGTGCATGTGTGGAAATGTAACAACAAACCCCTTCCATTGTAAAACTATAATGAAAAATAAAAGCTTGTAAAAAAATGTATGTATACCCCAAAGGCACAGCCACACCCCGCCTGCCTACAGTCAGCACCCACTAACCCCTATCAGGGGATCAATGCCTGATGAAGTGAGGCTCTCATAACCCAATCATCTCACCTCTAAGCCTTCCTGCATCATCTCACACACCGGCTTTTGGGGGACACCAATCATCTAAACCCTAACACTAAGTATGCTACAGCCTGTGTCAATCATGAACCACACTGCTGGCAGTGCTAACAGAAAGCTGTCAGCCAACTCGCTGTGATGGCCGCGGCTCACCCCGCAAAAGCCAAGTTATGTTTTAAAAGTCTTATACCTTAGACTCCCCCACACACCCTTAGAGAGGGTCCTCCACCTCAGACTCCACCACACACCCTTAGGGAGGGTCCTCCACCTTAGACTCCACCACACACCCTTAGGGAGGGTCCTCCACCTTAGACTCCACCTTAGACTCCCCCACACACCCTTAGAGAGGGTCCTCCACCTTAGACTCCACCACACACCCTTAGGGAGGGTCCTCCACCTTAGACTCCACCCATACACCCTTAGGGAGGGTCCTCCACCTTAGACTCCACCACACAGCCTTAGGAAGTCAATTCCAAGGTGAAACAAGAGCAGGGAGGGAGGAAAGCAAGGCTGATGTATCTGGGTTGGGACAAGGAGGGGCGGGGCAGTCACCAGCAAAAGCACAGCGTGAATTAGAGCTTAGGCAACAAAGAGAGCGAGACTCAGGCCCCAGACATTTCATCATAATCTGCATAGACCACTGGGTTTATTTGGTAGTTAAGGAGGTAATGGCTTTCTTTCAAACTCATTTGAAAAGTTCTTTTTTTAATGGCAGCAATAAATGTTCTTTAGTGCTGGGACTATATTCAGTAGAGTGGCCACACGGCCACATTCGACCCTTGCTAAGGATGCTTAATGAGGTGACGCTGCTTTAGCTAAAACATTCTGTGCTGTTTCAACCACTGCATGGATAGGAGAACGAGCTCCCGAGGTATGGCGACAACGTGGGTGGACAGAGGGTCTCCACTCCGTGCGCGAAGCACCGTCGGGTTTTTCTTTAGTACCATGCCAGCTATTTTTCCCCATGAGGTACTAAGTGGCATGGAACTTTAACTGGGGCATAAAACAACTTAACAGAAGTAATGTATGAGATATGCTTTTGCCAGCATCCAAGGATAGCATCAAGTTATGCTAAACAGCTGATTGATGGGTTGACACTGGCTCGCGGGGAGTTGAGGGGCTCAATGGGCTACGGAGTCTCATGCATCCATCAACTCAGAAACTTCCCACCAACCACAAAGATTTAAAAAAAGTGCGTGCTGTCTGTCCGGCTAGAGAGGAGAGGGTTGCTTCTCGGGGCGGCAAAGCCAGCTCAGACTGTCACTTTCTATTACGGTGCCGTCTTTAAAGTTCCCCGCCTGCCCAGCGCTTAGGACGTCTGGTAAAGCTTCGTCCTAAATCCATTGTAACTGTATGTGAAGAAGCTCATGTTTTTGAGTCACCATGGCTTCTGTGAGCATTTGGAAATTTGATTTTTGAAGGAAAATAGAAAAAGAGGTTTTGGGTAAAGAAAATGAAAACTCTGATTGAAAGCTTTGTGGTTTGCAGTTGATCGTATATAATATGTACTCACATGTACATATAAAATATGTGTGAGCACGTGTTTTAGGTTTTTATTTGCTACAACTAAGTTATTATAATAACATGAATAAAAACAAAGATAAGAAACTGAGGCTGAAAAACAAAGCCAAATCTTGAAAACAAATAGTACCGCAAATTAAACAAATATACCTAATACTGCAGAAATGAGAGTCCTACAGACTGATGAATAATTAAACAACTCAAAATCAAACCGACAGGGGGAAATGCTACATTAAAAAATCCCACAGACGTGGAGGCATAAATCATGATTTATAACCCATCCCAACTTTGACCTCATAGAAAGCAAGAAAGATCAAAGGTGATGCTTCATTATGTATTTATTGCTTGGCCAAACCATTATTCATCGGTCTTCATTTTGAAAGATATATATGGAGTTTGTTCACATTCCCAGAGATAGGACCATTGTGGGGAAATTGTTACGTGCAGAATTTATCATGAAATCTGCAGCTAATAGCACAATGTGGCTAATTTGTAATTTGACTGTCCCTTTCCAGATTTATAACCATGCCACCTTCGAGCTGAAAGAGGCAAGCGGCAATGTATCACAAGAAGATGGCTGGCACTCCCAACACCCTGGTGATTCTGCAGAGACCTCTCCCTCTAGTTCTCTAATGAGGACATCACTAAATGACAACCCTGCCACCACCGCTAACACACACTTCCTCACATATGCAAGCCAGAAAGTTCCATCGGGAAGCACTGCATTTCATCTAAACCAGGTCAAGTATAAAAGATTGGAGGTGGGATTGCTTTTTTAATTGGGAATGCTTCAGTTGAATTCTGAATCCTCTTTGTGTCTCTGTGGGGGGGAAGACTAGATGGCATTGCATGTGGGCTTCCAGGATACAATGGTCCAAGAACTGAACACTGAAGCTAGTGCTGACCACAGATGTCATTCTGAAGTACCCGGGACACCTCTAGTTGCCGGAACTGGGGTTACTGGAGTTACGGAATAGATTTAAATGCATTTGAACGTTTTGGCGAGATGGCTGGGCAAGACACTGTGTCCAACCGATGGAGGAGCAGAAGAAAGAGGAAAGGCACTCATGCAAATGAGCTGTGTCCACCGCGCAGGCGGCACTGGAGGGACCCAGACACACTGGGCAGGAGCCACACGTCAGCCCCCACCAGTGTGCACAGCGCACCCCAGCTGCCAGGCTTCTTCCCTCCACCCCTCAGAGCGGCCACTGCCCCCAGGCTGGTCATCTCCAGCCATGACCCTCCTTGCCAGTTTACCCAGAGAGAAAAATGCTAGCACAAGAAAATTCTCCCAAACTCTGCTCATCAGAAGAGCTGTTAAGGAACATTATGCAGCCCAAGGGTGAATTAGGTTAAAACAAAGCTCAGCAGGGCTCATTGTTTCTAGGGCTTCTCAGAGCTCCACCACCCTGTATGCCAGGGGTCCCTGAAGGAGACTAACCCACAAAGCTTCTTCCAGGGGGATGCAACTTTCCAGGGGTTTTGTATTGGTCTTTTTTTTCCCCAGGATGCATCACAAAACCAGAGCTCTCAGGACAATTCCTCAGCAAGCGAGAACACCTAGGAGACAGTGCCCACGAAGACCTGCGTGCAGCTCCCAGCCCATCTCCTGCCATGTGCCCTGGTGTAAAAGGGGGACATTGGTGCTGAAGCGGTGGCTCAGCAGTTACGTCCTTGCCTAGCATGCACGAGGACGCAGGTTTGAACCCCAGCACCACGTACACAGCAAGTGTCGGAACCATGGAGGCTGCAAGAGAGGCTAAATGAAATTGATTCTCTCCCTCTCTCTCTCCCTCTTTAAAAATGACAGCAAGGGTGGGGGGTCTCTGGTGTGTGAGTCTGCACCCTTTCTGGCGTAGACACTGCCCTCCGAGACTTTGAGGTCCAACCCGCCTGGATCAAAGAGCAACTGAGCAACTTCTCCAGCTGTGTCACAGGAGAAGACACGTGTCCAAAGAAGGTCTGAGGAGCTGCCCAAGAGAAGGGGGACTTGACTCAGGACCAGCAGGGTTCTACGCATGTGACGGAAAAGGATTTCCACACACACCAGTCAAAGGCGTAGACCGAGGTCTGCTGAGGAAAGCGGATACACGTTCAAGGGCGAGCGGGGCAATTCAAGAGAGGCGCCTTGGGGTAAAGCTAGGAAACATGCAAGGGAGAAGCAGGCCGTCGGCAGAGGGAGGGACAGCAGCCCTTGGTGGGGGGCGTTCAGGTCTCTAGAGGGCCAGTGCGAGGGACTGGGCTGGAGGTGGAGCCAGGGGGGGCTCCCTGCACTGGAGCACTGCCCTCCTGCTCCAGGGACGTGGGGATCAGGAGTTGGTGCTTCTTGAGGCTCCTTTCTGCTCTCATCGGTTTGTGGACGCTCAGCCTCTCCCCCTTTATTCGCAAATTCCTATCTCAGGCTCCTGGGCCACAGTTTCCTCCTCTGCAAACTGACTTAAATAAGGGGCCACTGACAGCCCAGAGTCAAACCCAGCAGCTGCGTTCAGACCCTCCCCCGAGGGACCCAAATAGTGACCAACAGGATGAGCGCGTGGTGAAGGTGCCTTGCTAAGGCCGCCCATCCCTCGCAGTTCAGCTCCCTCTGGGGACTCGCTGCATGCTTAGTGAGATGGTCACTGCAGGGACTGCACCAATCATGGAAGCTAAGGGACAAAGCTTGCCCAGTGGCCCTGACAGGGACAAAGTGAATTACTTAAGCTTGACCCATAGGATTCTCTTTGCTAGGACTCTAGCTGGTCCAGGAGGTCAGAGGTCAGCCATGTGGTGGTGATGGCAGGAGCAGCCCTGTGCTCAGGGAGCTTGCCAGCTCCAGACTTGTCCCAACCCAGGAGCTCTGGTATCCAGGTTACAGAGTGAGCTCCCCAAATCCACACCATCTGCTAACCACATAAGCATGGAACCAATAATTAGCTTCCAATGGGGCACAGGTGAGTGGAGAGGTAAATCTAGAACAATTTACGTCTAGTCCTTGATGGAATGCAGAGCGGAGGGCAAGGCAGGAGCCTAAGAGGATCAAAGGAACACGTCCCCACGTGGGGCTCACTGGGCTGCACTCTTCCTGATCCTACTGGAAAGCACAGACTTCCCTGCACTCGAAGCAGAAGAGAATTTCTATTTTAAGCAGTGGAAGTGTGCAGAGCAACACTGCTCACCAAACACCCAGGAAGCAAAGGAGAGGGAGGGGAAGAGACCAGAGTCCCCAGTCCCTTTCTAGGGACACTCCACTGATCTGAAGACCTCCCTCCCACTAGGTTCTGACCACCTTCCCATCGCACCATCCTGGGGACCACGACTTTAACACATGGCCTTTGGGGGCCACTTAAGATCCTAAGTAGAGGGCTGGTGCGGTGGCTCAGTGGTTACAGTGCTTGCCTGGCGTGCCAGAGCACCTGGATTCAAACCCCAGCATCATGAACACAACTAAGTCCCTGAGCAATGAAAACCAGATGAAAAACCAAATAAAACTGAATCTTTCTCTCACTGTCCCTCTTTATTTAAAAAAAAAAATCCTAACTACAGCAACCACATCCCCAAGTCCAATTTCTTCCATTCCTCTCTCAAACATCTGCAAAAGCATTTTCTTTTTGTCTCCTCCTGATGGCCTTCGGGGCTCCCATGCTCCTACCCCAGTGGGCATCTCCCCTCAGCTGAAAGCCAAGCGGGCGTGCTCACTGCATTTCCTGCTTCTACTGTGAAAACAGCGTATCAGCAGCATGAGTGCGGGCACGCCTACGGCCTCGCCACACGAGAGAGACACCTTGCAGAGACTGTATCTGTATGCAGTAGGAGTTCCTCAGCCAAATTTAATACTAATTTTTCCTCAAGGGGAATTGCTGATGAGATTGTCCTACAAAGGGCCCATCTCTTAATGGGATTAGGGATACGGGTTGTCCCCTCATCCCTCATACACGATGCTGATAAGCAGACATAAAAACACTAGTGGGGGAGCTGAGCTCAGATGGTAAGATTAATCAATCGATCAATCAATCAATGCAACTCGCTGGCACCGCCCAGGCTGAGGCAGGCACTAGCTGTGCACTAACAGCTAGAAAGAGCTGGCCCGGGTGCACTCTGTCACCTTTGCTGTCACTTGTTCCCGGGCCACAGGCACTCACTCCGGCCATGGTGAGTACCAGGCGTGGCACCCCTGGAGGGTGGGACTGAGCCAGCCAGGCTCAAGCAGGCCCTCACCCTGGTGAGCACCACGTGCTCCCACCAAGCAGGGCCACAGGTCCAGATGAGGCGGTGTGCAGCCAGCTGCGTTTTCGGGGAATCCTAACCCAGCCCCGACGGCCTCAGGGCCCCCTCAGCTGAGAAAGTGGTGGGGGAAGGCACCCTGGATGCCGAGCAAACCTCCTAACAAGGGCCACTGAGGTCCTGGTCACTTGCAGCCTTCCCAGCCAGGAACTAAAAGGCAGCAGGGAGAGAGCTCACGCGGGGACTTCTGCATCTGAGGATCTGACCAACGGGACGTGGAAAACTTTTAAAGTTCACAAGGTTCCCAAAAGCAAAAGTTGGCTTCACCCTGCACCCGACCACCACACTGGATCTGAGCAGCGGAAGCGGCACGGACACAGCCAGCTGCTGGCACGGCCCGCAGCCCGGCAGCTCCTCTCCAGCTGCGCAGCCCCTCTCCAGCCCCGACTCATGCCTCTGCCTGGCGTTGGCTGTGCACTGCTCGAGGGGCTACGACGCTGCCTCACTACCGAGCACGCACACTGGCTTCTTCCAGGCGCTGAAGGATTCAGGTAAGAAGGCAGCAGGGTGTCGCATCAGGTGTGACCAGTAGCCTGGAGGCGATTCAGAGCGTGCGAGAGGGTGTGCAAGGGCCACGTGCAACTTTACACAAGGGACCTGAGCAGCCCTGGATGTTGGTGTCCCCTGCAGACCCTGAGGCTCAACGACAGATGCTCAGCCTTCTATCACTGAGCCCTGGCAGTTCTAAAGGACGCTAGCAAAAAAAAATACTTAAAATTGAAGAGCTGCATTGCTCCAAGTTCCAAACAATGGCTGTGGTTACTCTGTTAATTCAACAATATACACATGTATACATCATATACTTACGAACATGTATATAGTTACAACCATACAGGGATAAGCAGTTATAAATATATAACTAGATAGGATAAATACAAATATACACTCATATGTTCATAACTATACACACACAAATATACATATTTACTTAGTGTACATCATGGTTCAGACACAAGGTATCTTCCAAAACCTCACTTGTGAGACAACGCAAGGAGGTTTAGAGGGAAATGAACGGCTTACGAGAGCTATGGCCTCTGATGTGGATTAACCAGCTGGTAACTGTAGGCAGGTAGGGTGTGGCTGGAGGAGGTGCTCCCTGGGCTGTGCCTTTGGGGTCTGTATTCTGTCTCTGCTTCCTGGTTGCCAGGTCCTGAGCTGCTCTCCTCCTCCCCACCCGTCTGCCATGATGCTCTGCCTCATCTTGGGCCCAAAGGATTGGCGTCAGCCATCTGTGCCCTGAGACCTCTGAAACCAGGAGCCAAAATTAACTTCTCCTCCTCTAAGCGTTCCTTGCTGAGTACATTGATCCCAGCAATACAAAGGCAACAGAATGGTTTTCCTATTTAGCCCGTCTGTCTGTCTTCCTTTCTTTTCATGCAGTACCAGGGACGGAATCCAAGGCCTCACAGGTCCAGGCAAGGGCTCCACCACTGAGCCACAACCCCAGCCATACTTATCCTTTCATAGTCATCACATCTACATGGAGTTAGATGCCGTCCCTGAGCACCCAGAGACTCCACTGCCCTGGGCCCAGCTCCTACTTCCTAGCCCTGTGTGCAGAAATGCTTCTGTTTAAATAGCAGCTTCAGGATAAATAAATACGCAGTGGAAGGAAAGCACAGGAAACAGAATTGAAGTTAGTTCAGTTGTATGACTCAGTGTGGCCACTTAGAGTGTCAGTGTTGAAATGTTTTCAACTAAGCAGACACTTGAAGGACACCAGAGCCCATCCTGAAGGAACAGACACCTGGGCAGTGCTGTGGTTTCTGGAATTTGTGGTAAAATAAGATTTTTATGATAACTGTCACGACATGTTTTCTGTTTAAGACTTTTCCCAATCACTTGTGTATCTGTTGCTTTGTGTGAAATAAATGGTTTAAAATTAAGATACAAAATGTCCTTTGACTCCAGGTGCGGTGGTGCACAACTGTAATCCCGGGGATTCGGGAGGTTGAGGCAGGAGGATCAGAAGTTCAAGGCCAGCCTCAGCAATTTTTCAAGGAGAGAGACCCTGTCTGAAAATAAAAAATAAAAAGGGCTGGGGATGTGGCTCAGTGGCTAAGCACCCCTGGGTTCAATCCCCAATGCCACAAAAAGCATCCTTTGACCAACCATGAGCAAAATTAGATGCACAGAGCTGCCTATGCCATCAGTTGGGCCCGAGGATGGGACAATCAACTTTGCTGCGGTAACTGACGATCTGCAGAGGCCTTGAAAACAAACACCACACTATCACCGCACAAAGATATGCACACGCAGACTCCCAGAGCAGCCGCAGCAGAGGAGCAGCCTCCTCTTTCTCTTCATCAACAGAATTTAATGTACTATTTCCCATTTTGGTGCAATGATATCTATTTTTGAATCATGTGATTATAAAAACAAAGAAATGTGCACGGTGGGAGTGTCTTTTCTGCCATTTCTTTAGTTAGCTACTGGAATTAATTTTGCTATGCAGGAAGCAGGGCCTTGAGACAGTGGTAGCCATTGCCCGTAAGTCTCACTGAGGAGGAAAACCAGCCTGTTCCCTCCCCTCCATCACTGGCCTCCAAATACAAAACCTGGGATTCTTTTTTTTTTTTTCTTTAAGAAACTGGATGGGCTTGGTAGCACACCTGTAATCCCCACAGCTTGGGAGGCTGAGGCAGGAGGATCTCAAGTTCAAAGCCATCCTCACCAATTTAAAAAGGCTCTAAGTGACTTAGTGAGACCCTGTCTCAAAATAATAAAAAGGGCTGGGGATGTGGCTCAGTGGTTAAGCACCCCTGGGTTCAATACTTGATACCAAAAAAAAAATTTAATTAAAAAAAGAAACCCTGTCCTAAATTTGCCTAAAAGCAAACTTGGGTCTGCTCAGGGAGCTAAGGGAGCTTCTAGAGGGCCATTGGCACCTGCCTCCTGCCTTCCAGGAGCTCCCAGGCTCCAAGGCAGATCAAGCCCTCCCGCTGTGTGAGGACTTGCCCCTTTCCCCTGGGAGAAACAGCAGGTCCTTCTCCCAGCTCTTCCTCCAGGACCTTTCTCCCCACCAGCAGTGTATTCACAACCTCCGGTCCGGTCTCGCCAGCGGTTGGCTGACTCAGGCAGACAGCCTGAGTCAGCCACTGGTCAGGCTTCCTGTGGCTGTCTGAAGCCTTTGTTCAAAGTGCCAAACTAGAGTCTTAGGCATCCCTGAATGCAGACAGCACACCTGGACCCATGCTGGGGACGTTCTGACGGCACCAGACAGGGCAGGAGGACCTGGGAATGACTCCATGGGAGCCTGGGCTCTTCTGCACAACTGACCTGTGCTGTTGGAGGAGGGGCCCTCTGGCAGGCTTCCTCATGCCATCCTCACTAGTCCCGGGGTAACATCTGCTTAGCAAGCTGACTTCCACAGGCAAGAAGCCGGCTACAATCAGCCTTGTCATGGCCAGGCAGACTCCTCACCCCCGAGCCTCACCTGTCCTTCACGAGGCCACCCTGGCCTCCAGCAGGCGGGCCAGGATTAGGAGAGTCAATATCTTTTTTTTTTTTTTTTTTTTTTCAGGACTGAGGACTGAATGCGAGCTAGGCAAGCGCTCTGCCACTGAGCTCAATCCCCAGCCCCGGGTCGATATCTTTTAAGCTCTCACGCCAGCACCTGATACACGCTAGTATTATCGTTTAAGCCAAAATGGTCTCCAACAAAAGATAAATGGGCTACCCGGGATGAAGATCATTCATGTGACAAAGGATGTCAAACAAATGTCATTTAACTAAAAGTAAACACGTGGTGGCAAATATCAATACAGCAGCCACAACAGAGAGAAAAGTCTCCACCTCCAGCGTGGGTGCTGAGTGGTGAGATCCGCATGGGACGGGTCAGCTGAGGGAAGATCGGGGTGGGGTAGGAAGAGGAGGAAGAGGAAGAAGAGAGGGAGGAGGAGGCCGAAGGAAGCAAAGAGAAATTTCCTTCACCAGCCCCGAACTGGCTCTCATAAAACTTCCCAGAAGAGAGTGAACCAGGGTGGAAAGTCACCAAGAGAGCTGCCGTGAGGCCTTGGGGACACCTCCAAGAGCCCACAGCTCTTTCTTCCCTTAGGAGGGACGCCCAGGGACAGGACCAGAAGTGGCCTGCAGATCAGATGCCGTCAAAGACTTTCAAAGAGGCAGAACTGTAAAAGGTTTAGCTCGTCTAACAAAATCCGAACTCGGAAGAGGGAGTTGAAGCCAGGGTGCGGAGCTGAGCTATCACCGGGTAGGACATCGACTTTCATTTTCTCTTTTGTACTTTTTAAATTTTTTTAAGAACTGTAAATGTGTTACTTTTTATATCAAAACCTTAGGGTTTTGTTTGTTTGGTTGGTTTTTTGTACCAGGAATTCAACCCAGGAGTGCTTAACCACTGAGCCACATCCCCAGCCCTTTTTATGTTTTATCTTGAGACAGGGTCTTGCTAAGTTGCTCTGGGCCTCACCAATTTGCTGAGGCTGGCTTTGAACCTGCAATCCTCCTGCCTCAGCCTCCTGAGCTGCTGCAATTATAGGTGTGCACCAACACACACAGCCCAAACCTTACTTTTTAACCTGATGAGTACAACACAGGAATTGTATAGGACCTCAGTTAAAATAGATGTGGTGGATGCATGTTTAAACGGCAAAGTAAATGCTTTGTGCTATTGGAAGTAAATACAAATCCCAGGAGAGGTGATAGATCTTTAACTAAATATCATTGCAAAAAAGATCCAAAACCTTACCAACTACAAGAGGCCTATGAACTGTGTTCCGGCTGCTGGGGCCCAACTCGGGTTCCAGCCTTCTGCCCTAATTCAAAGCACAGCTATGAAAAAGGAGTGCAGTTCTGAGCTTGCTGCAGGAGCACTGCCTCCAAATAGCTGCCGCTCAGCTTCTCAGACCACATCTGAGACATCGTCCTAGAAATCCTCAGCACCCCGACGCCACAGGCAAAATCTGCAGATCCGTAAGAGAAGCTCCAAGACTTAACTGAGAACCTGGGCTGGTTCGACGGGAGTTGAATAAAATTGTCTACTGTGGTGGGGGTGCAGGAATGGACCCCAGGGCCCTGCACATGCTACGCAAGCCCTCTCCCACTGAGCTTCATCCCAGCCCCGATTAGACACTTTCATGTAATGGGAGAAAATAAGAGGAAATTTTCAAAAGAAATGTTAAAACTGCCAAAAAAACCAACGTGTTCCAAATGCAGCTCATGCCTGCAGTACTCACCAATCCAAAGATCCCAATTCTATTCAAAGCTACCAAATCAGCGTCTTGGAGTCAAGTCCCCAAGTGTACAATTTGCCTTGTCTTCAAAGAGGCTGTTAACTATGCTCTCGTTCAAAAACTTCTCATTGGGAAATTATTAAGAGTAATATAAGCCAGGTGCAGTGGCACACACCTGTAATCCGGCAATGCTGGAGGCTGAGACAGAAGGATCATGTGGTTAAAGTCAGTCTCAGCAACTTAGCAAGGCCCTAACCAACTGAGTGAGACCCTGTCTCAAAATAAAACATAAAAAGAACTGGGGATGTGGCTTGGTGGTTAAGTACCTCTTGATTCAATCCCTGGTACCTACACAGCCTCCCCCCCCCAAAAAAAAATGAATACAAAATAAAAGTATTTTGAGACAGGGCCTTGCTAAATTTCTGAGGCTAGCCTCTAATTTGCGATCCTCTTAGCTCAGCCTCCCAAGTCACTGAGATGACATGTGTGCACCACCACACCCGGCTCAACACAGCCCTTGATGCCATCAGGAGGTTTCAAGGCAGGATGTGCAGAGCTGCTGCTGTCAGCACGCGGCATACTGTTTTAACATAAAACAGTGTCACAGCTGATCAGCACCGAGCCCTGTGTCTGTACAAACCTTGTGCTGCGTTTCTGAGTGCTGGTGGCACAGGGAGTCTGTGCACCCCTTCATCAACACAAACCTTTAAGGAAGTGCTGGCCCATGGCCTGCAACAGTCTCAATGTCCTCGGCGATGGCAGTTCTCGGTTCCAGAGTGACCTTAGGAGGCCACCGTCACATACTTTGTTCCCTCTCTGGCTGAAGCCCCCTTATGTGGGCCAACACTGAGCTTCCCTGGTCCGTTTGAGAGCTGCTGAGCTGTTCTTCCATCCCCGTGTGAGGAGCTGAAGCTCCTGACTTTCTGACTGGCCTTTTGCCACACAGGCAAAGCCCACCGTGTCTGACTGATCAGTGACAGTTTCTACAGCCTGGTGACTTGCTCAGAGCCACACACCCTGCGAGGGCCCACACCCCTGCTTGCATTCCGTGCCGTGGGCCTCCAGTTCCGGGCTCCCCTCCCAGCCCCTTCCTAGATCCAAGACCCTTTTTGGAGCCAATATCTCCAGCATACAGAGAGAAATTAATTAGCACACATGAACAACTGTTTCATTCTCTGCACGAATTTATATTTTGCTTTTGTCACAGCCCGAAAAACATGGAGCAGAATCTCTGTGAAGATTAGTTATGCTCTCGGGCTTCTCGGGCTTCTCATGGAGCCGCAGACTCCCCTTGGGCTGCTGTCTGCGGTATTCACTCCTTTTATTCCCCCTCTGAATTATCAAGTGAAAATGCAATTGCTCCTAATGGTGCTCGCTCTGTGAGCTTCTCATTGTTGGATATGAGAAAGGGTTTATTATCCATTTGTAGTAATTAAGACACTGATGTTATATAGATCCATAAAAATCCTTCATTAAGCCAGTAAAGAGCTTTTCATCAAAATCATGGTGGCGAAATATTTACTTAAAAATAAAAACTGCATTAAAATGAAGAGCCCTCCACCACTACCTCCAAAAACAAAAGCACTTTGAGAGCATTTTGAGATTGGCAGAGAGCAACCCGGCGCAGTCCCAGCGCACGCCACCGTGTTTTCTTACAGCGGAACCAAGTCTAACTGGTAGTCTGTCGCAGCTGGCTATAAAGAAATGAAGTAATTAACCATAAGGAAATAATTCAGCAGGATGCTAACAGTTTAATAACACTGAAGGATTTGCAGTTAAGCATTATTATTTTTAAACGGTTTCATAATTGTTTCAGATTTGCAAAAAGGTGCTCAGACGTGAATGAAATAAAGAGCAACATAAGACTTCGCGATTGATACGATCAGAGGGGGATGTTATTAGATCCAGGAAATAAGGTTTGCATCGTCCTGGGGGGATTTCGAGAACAACCCTGAGCTGAGAAGTCTGTACAGGGAAATCTCTACAGCCTTCAGCCAGGGGAAGCCAGGAGGCCCACGTATCACTTTTATGAAGAAAAGAGCCTCAGTTCTCTTGCTCCTTTGCTCCTTTCACAGGGAAGTAAGTCCAGAGAGCAGGAGCTAAGAAAGTGGAACCGTTGGAATATGTGAGAACTTCCCACCGGTACCACTCGGGATAAAGATCTTACAAGAGGGCTTTCTTGACCTGTGATGCGGATTTTAGAAAGAGCTGTGCTCGTTCATTATCAAAACCTTCAGCCACAGGGGAAGCTCTCTGCCTTTCTGTGAGCAGCCACGAGAAGGCCCATTTCTGTCTTCACCAAGCACCGAGCCACCTGCTTCTCGGCACTCAGGAAGGTCTCAGGGTTCCACCACAAGTGTTCTGTTTTCATATCTTGTCTTAACTTCTTTGAAGTCTTTAGCAATATCTAAAGAGCTGAGTGTCACCCTGGGGTCCTCCTTCAAAACTGTATTTATGAACATATCGGCACCAACTAACATAGCTCCAACTGATGAAGGTTAACGAGAAGAACGGTGGTGTACAGATGAAAATCATGTGGATGCCAGACAAATGCCACCAACAAAACCTGCTGTGCGCCCCAGGAGAAAGGTTTCCTAGTGGCTTGTGTACAGATACTCAGAGAAATCAGTCACCCTCAGCTCCCAGAGTCCAGAAACAACAAACAGAAAAACAACCGGCCCAAAGCAGTCAGGACCACGCACGCATTGCAAGCAGCAACTCCATTTCAGCAAATAACTGCTTCTTTAACTTCTGATCAACAGTATAAATTCGAATTTCAGTGGTTTTACCTACATGCGGTTTGTAAATCTGTGTTGACCGTATGGTTGTTCAGCAGCTGGGAGAGCTCACATCCAGAATGGAGTCTCTCAAACTCAGCTCTGCTGATGGGGAGGGCTGGGTAAATCTGTGGCAGGGGCTACCACATCCCTAGCTTCTGCCCAACCCACCCAGGTTTCCAGAACTGGGGATCTACATGGTCCTCAATTGAAAACCACTGACCTAGGGCACAGGTCAGGGTCCAGAGAGGAAATGGATGACATGCTCAGACGGAAATTCAAAGAGCGTTTAATAAGGAAACTATTTACAGAAGTGTGGGGAAGGTGGAAGGAAAGACTATTACCAAGGGACCAAACACAAAATCAGAGCGTGTGGAAGTGGAGAGGCAGAGGGGAGGAGGAAGGAGACAGAGGAGCACAGACCTTGGGGGGAGGCAGCTCTCACAGCTGAGACCTCCAGCTAATGGGTGCGGGTGAAGGAGAAATTAACACTCCGACTTCACCCTTGCAGACGAAGGGCTTCCCGAGGGCAAATGAACCAGGCACCAAAAGACAAGGGACCCCACTGGTAGGGTTCAGATGGGCCAGCTCCCAGGGCATGGAGCAGAGCAGAATGGACCAGTTCAGGGTAGGCCAGTGGGCAAACAGGGAAGACCCACCATACCTAGTCCTCTAATTCTTAGAATTTAAATCAGCCCTGGAAGGCTACAAACCTGATTTCACCTTTTTTTTTTTATAAGAGAGGGACAGTGAAAGAGAGACTCAGTTTAATTCAGTTCTCCATCCGGCCTTTGATGCTCCAACACCTCTTTGTGTTCATGGTGTGAGGGCTCGAATCCACAGACCTGCGCGCAAGGCAAGCGCCATGGCCGCGGAGCCACCGCTCCGGCCCTCCTTCCTCTCTCTAACCTACGTATGTATTTAGTACGGGGAGCAAACCAGGGGTGCTTTACTGCAGTCACATCCCCCTCCTTTTCTAGAGCTTCTCTTGACAGGTCCTGCTAAGTTGCCCGGTCCGGCCTCAGACTAGCACTCCTTCTGCCTCCGCCTCCTGAGCGGCTGGGGTTACTGATGCACGCCACAGCATCCGGGCCTGGTGCCCACTCCTCAGTACGTCGTTCCAGTTCATGGAAGTCTGTCCCAGAACCTGCCCGCTGCTCCTGCCCTATCAACCCGCCATCTGCCTGGCCACTCACTAACTGCTGGGCTCATGGGCTCAAGAACACACAGCCAGCTCCTATGGAGTGGTGCTGAGTGACTGAGTTCCCAGGCAGTGCTGGCCGTGAGCTTCACATCCCTGTCGGGAGACAATCAAGGCCAGTGGATACCATCGGGCACTCTGTGGCCATCACCAGGTCGAGGACAATAGTAAGTCACAGAAACAGCCCTTCCATCAGGGCGCATATCCATCTGCTCATGCAGCACGTGTCCCGGTTGCTGCAGCCTGAGATGAGCAGCAGGAGACACGCACAGTAGGTCCCTCCACCTTCAGTCTTCCTTTCTCCTTCAGTCTTCCTTTCTCCTCCTTCCTCCACCTTTGCCATGGGGACAACACGGAGTGGCCTCCTTCGGTCTTCCTTTCTCCTCCTTGGGAGCAGGAGTAGGGAATGTGATTGGTAACATGGGGGCAGCCAACATCCTCAGGGCCACCTTCACCCCTAGCAGGGCCACTACACTGAACGAGGACAGCAGGAATCACCCATTCTTGCAAGCACAATGGCTGCTTCTGCCATGCTTCCTCCTTCCAGCAAGCAGGTGACACAGGGCCTGCTGCTGGTGGGTTTCCAACTTCTCTTGCTCAGTGCTTCAGTGTGCAGCTACACAGAGCCATGTGAGTTCCCAGGTATGTGTCTGGAGAGGGAGAGAAGAGCTCCCGCTGAACTGGGCCCACACAGCCATCCAATCTTCCCATCGAGGGCACAGAGGTGACACTGGCCACCGCCAGTGGTCAGAGGTAGGCGGAAGCTGTGTGGCTCATGGCTGTGTAGCGTTTCCTAATGAAAACAAATCTGCAGCCTAATTCTCCTCTTTGTAGAATCAGTTCATAATCGTGCAAAGCTCAGGCCATCTGCCCTGCGGATCTACAGCAAGAAACATCCAAGCGACAGTCGTGAGCTTGCACTCGGCCCCCTCCCAGGTGGACCAGGCAGCGGGCGCCTCTGATCAGCATAGGACACAAACCAAAAAGATGCCCTGGGCCAGAGTGTGTGCCGTCCCCAGGCTGAGCACTGCTCACACACACCCCCAGCCCCCCCAACTCAAGAGCGGACTTGTGCCGCCTTTCAGCCAACCCGAAAGCTCTAACGCCACCACCCCACCAGAGAAAAACCAGTATTTCCAGCCATCCCTGCTGCCCATCAAAAACCCGAGATGGCGATTCTCTATGGTGGGCTCCGGAGAGGAGAATCCTCAGGAGACGCTAAAATTCCAACTAAGCATCCACAGAGCGGACAGAAGAGTCCAGAGAAGAATACGGACGAATTAGGGAGCACTGAAGCTTCAGTTTGGATATTGCCCCCACTGGGAGTCTAATTGCCTTCCAAAACTGGACCATGGATTAGTCTCCAGAGAAACAGACCGACAGGAGAGAGAGAACTGCAGAAACTGACAAGCCCCAGGCCTGCAGGGAGAAGAGCAAGCTGGAGGCCCCGGGGACACGGGCTGTATCCAAAGGCAACGGCGGCAGAATCCCCACTTCCGTGTGGACTGAGGCCTCTGCTGAGGCCTTTGACTATGGGAGAGGTCCACCACCTCAGGGAGGGCCACCGCTGTACTCAGAGTCTGAGTTAAATGCTAATCTCATCTAAAAAATAAATGCTTTCCCGGAAAATCTAAAGCATCCAGGTACCGTGGCCTAGCCAGCGCTGGTGCCATGTGACAAGCAGCTTCAGCCTCGGGCTTGGTCCCCGAAGTCCAGCTGCCCCAAGATGGCCAGCCCAAGCCCCCGCTAGCCACATGGGGAGGCCACATGGAGAAAGAAAGGCCCAGCCAGTCCCCAGCAGCCATGCCCTCCCAAGTGCCAGACCCGAGGAAAGAAAGCAGCCTGGGTGCCCAGCCCCACGCGGCTCCAGCACCTCCAGCCCCAGCTGCCCTCGGGCTGCAAGCCAGGAAAGACATCTAGTGTGACAAGCGGCCAGCTGGACGCCCACCCAGAACGGGGAAAGCGCAGAGCTACACGTGACATGCAGCAGCTCCCGAGATGCACACTGAGTTGAGCTTCACAGGGCTGAAGGGGTGGCTCAGCAGTTACGGCACTTGCCTGGCATGCGTGAGGATGCAGGTTCGAACCCCAGCACCACATACACGATGAAGTCTCGGAGCAACGAAACCCAAGTGAAAACTAAATAACACTGATTCTCTCTCTCTGTGTCCCTCTCTCTCTCTCTCTTTTAAAAAAGAAAACAATATTGAGCTTCACAGCCCTGCACTGAACACGCCGAAACACTGTGAGCGCATTCCATCCGACATGACCACCATGCCACTCTCTCCGGGCCCCAATCTGAGTCCATCTGCTCACAGTAGGTTAAGGACGTGGAAGGGTGCGAGGGGTAACCGAGGACCCCAAACACCTACAAGCACCCACATGTCTTCTCCAGCTGAGGGACGGGGACTCTGCCAGTAAAACATAGGTGTGTTGCCCGCGGACAGTGACAGGAGAGTGTCCCACTATCACCCTGCGCTTGACACTGTCAGAGGCAGATCCAAGACATTGCAGAGGAGCCCTGTTCCTTTCTATGTGCTGTTCTGCATCCTGATGAACCAGAGGCGCCCGGAGAGCTGGGTGCCAGGGAGAACCCCCCCAGCCCTTGAGACACCATGCCATCCTCGGACCACTGAGCTTCCCAGGGTCTCTCCAGCTCATCAGATGAACTGCGCCCCAGGAGGGGCCCACATGCAAACTGACCTCTGGGGGCCGCACCCCATCTGCACACACCTGGCCACACACTTCCTGACTTCCTCTGCCACTCATCTAAAACCCTGCTCCTCGCAAACGAACTAGTGAAGAACGCTGACAATCGCTCAGATTGATCCACAGAACAGAGTGGCCCTGGAGGCAGAATTGAAACGCCTGTTTTAGCAAGAAGCTGACAGCTGCTTCTCTGCAGAGCAGGGTGGGCACCTGAGATGGTTCCAGAAAGGAGCGAGGTTCAAAATATTTAACCATGGGTGCCGCTGGGCGCAGGGCAGGCTCCGTCAGCGCGGATGCCAGCTGCCCACGTGGACAGGCGGGGAGGGGCTGCAGGTGAAGGGGGAGCTGCTGCCAGCTCCAGACACTGGCAGACGTGAGCGCGTGAGCCGGGTGCTGTCAGAAGCAGATTCCTCTCCAGAGAGGCAGGGCTGGGATTTCCTCGTGAAATTGCCTGTTCTGAATTTTTATACTCCCCCCAATCTCCACCGACTGCTACGATCTCTAAAAATCCACGTGTTGAACGCCGTGCCCCTCCAAGGACATGGTGTTAGGAAGCTGGCTCTGGGGGGCTCACACAGGGGGCAGCACCCGCATGAAGGAGTCTTCTCCCAACGGGTGAGGGTGACTGGGGGGGGGGCGCTTTCCAGTCTTAATGAACTTGTCAGTGCAGGACTCAGACACCTGGGAGGGCCACCGTCCCTCCTGACAGACCTGCCTGCCACTGCATGGCCGTGACGCTGGTATATGAGGTGGCAGGGAGGATGTCATCTTCTGTTGTATTTGGGTGAGTACCTGAGCCAGCCAGGGGTGGTAGAAGGATCAACACAAAAAACAGAAGATATTGTTGGTTAAACTGAAGGCTTGATTTGGAAACAAAAACTTTCACAATGGAGCACGCCTGTAACTCCAGCGGCTAGGGAGGCTGAGGCAGGAGGATTGCAAGTTCAAAGCCAGCCTCAGCAACTTAGCAAGACCCTGTCTCTAAATAAAAAATAGAAAGGACTGGGGATGTTTCTCAGTGGTTAGTACCCCTGGGTTCAATCTCTGGTACCATAAAAAAAAAATCCTTGAACTTGAACCACAGATTTCCAGCACTTCTGTCATTTCATGTTACTGAGCACTGAACTGAGAATGGCTATGAGGAGGCTTTAACGGCACACTGTACTGGAGATTTGAAGCTCTGCAGCAGACTCCAGTTCAAACTCTATCAGTTTTTTAAAAGATTGTGAAACTATTAAAATGTACGTGGATCGAGTTTTAGAGCACTGGATGATGTAGGGGTGAGGTTGTCCACTGTATGGTTTCCTAGTTTGCATTCTCAACGCAAGAACTCTGTGACACTAACAAATTCAATAAAAAGTAAACACGAGGCTGAGTGCAGCAGCTCAGGAGGTGAGGCAGGAGGATCACTAGTTCAAGGCCAGCCTCAGCAATGTTGCAATGCTGTAAGCAGCACAGCAAGACCCTATCTCAAAATAAAAAATAAAAAGGGCTAGGGATGTGGCTTAGTGGTTGAGCACCCCTGAGTTTACTTCCCCGTACCACAAAACAAAAAAAAGAGAGGCTTCTTGTCCTTCCCCCACGTGAGAACTCTTCAGGAATTCAGGAGCTCATAAACCAGCAGCCAGCCCTGACCAGAACCACCACGCTGCACCCTGCGCCCAGACATCAGCCCCCACTCCCACGAGAAGCAAGTCTCTGCGCTTTCTGAGCTCCCTGGTCTATGGATCATGCTGGAGCAACGAGGGTGGACCGAGACGCAGTTCTTCCCCACTGCTGCAGACACAGACCTGAGCCGCTGTGAGCAGAGACACTGTTCTATGTAGACTTCGTTTTAATTCCTTTTTTTTTTTTTTTTTTTTAAGAGAGAGAGAGAATCAACTTTAATTTTTCAAGTGGCTTTCGTTGCTCTGACACTTAGTTGTGTACATGGTGCTGGGGTTTGAACCCGCGTCCTTGCGCATGCCAGGCAAGCGCTCCAGCACCTCTATGGGTCTTGGTGACAGAAACACGGTTCCTAGGTGCTCGCCCTTCAGGGAGGAGTCTTCAGCTTCTTTAAGTTGACAAAGCTGAGCCTCACGTGTGCTCTCTAGACCTCTGGAGAGGAAAGCAGGGTGTCCTCAAGTTCCAGAAACTGCCTGTGTGAACATATTAGAAGTCCCATCTTCCTCTCCCCAGGGAGGACCCCTTGGGGCCACTTGAATTCTGCTCACCAGTTCCTCTGAATGGCTTTGAAAGAGTGGGGATTTCCAGGCGGGCACCTGCTGCCGGCTGTGCCCACGGTGTCAGTGGGCAAGCGCAACTGATCACGGGGTGGGAGCCCCAGGATAGGAACAGGGCGGCCGAGGCAGGACCCGGACCAGCAAGGGCGTCACGGCACCTGGGCGCAAGCAGCACCCTGACATGCCCGCTCCCCCTCCAACTTCCACACCACCAGCCACCAGAGCAAGAGCCGCATGCCCACCAGCCATCCCCAGGTCCCCCGGGCTGCTGTTGAGAGGCAGTCTCTCCGGCTGCACGAGCCGTGAGCAGGGCAGACAGTAGGCGTCTGCGCACTTGCTTTGCAGCTCATCTTGAAATGTCACTTCTGAACACCAGGTCCTGCATTTCCATTTTGTACCAAGCCCCCAAATTACATAGCTAGTCCTGCCTTTGAGGCTCTTGACCTGTTTGAATTTGAGGCTTGAAGAAGTAAGCAATTCTCAGTATGCATGGCAGTGATGCTCTATAAATTAGCCATAAATACTGAATTAGTGGGGCTGGAGCAGTGGCTCAGTGGTTACGGCATTTGCCTGGCATGTGCAAGTGTGCAAGTTCAAATCCCAGCACCACATAACACAATGAAGGGTCTGAGCAACGAAAGTCACATGAAAAAACTAAATAAAATTGATTCTCCCTCACTGTCCCTCTCCCTTTAAAAAAAAAAAAAAAAAACACCTGGAGCTGGAGTGGTGGCTCGGTGGTTATGATGCTTGCCCGGCATGCGCAAGTACACGGGTTCAAACCCCAGCACCCAGGAACACAGCTAAGTGTCAGAGCAATGAAAGACATGTGAAAAACTCAATAAAAATTGATTCTCTCTCTCGCTCTCCCTCTCTCTCGCTCTCTCTCTCTCCCCTTTAAAAAAAAGTGTATTGTTTAAAAAAAAAAAAAAAACAATTAGTGAATACCGAGCGGTTGTTCGTAGGGGAGATGGAGTTAGGCTCCTGCCAGCTTCTGGTCCCAGAACTGTGGTTGACTGAGCAACACGTACCCTCACTGGGTGCCTCTGTTTAAGGACGCCCTGCTTACTGTCCACTAATGATCCATCAACCAGAACTCATGGCCAGCAGCACCTCACGCCTGAACGCATCCAGCGCACGTATTTCTGCATGGGACACGTCACATCCTCCTGCAAGCAGGAACCGCAGCACTTCCACAGTTTGGGGTCACTTTACACAGCCAAGTCACCAACAACACACACACAAATGAGAAAAACGTGCCTCTCCTAAGACCATGGAGAGGACACAGGTCTACAGAACGTGAGTGGGAACAGGAAGCAGAGCCCACCTGGCCCCACCTCGGCTGGACCCGTCCCCATTGGCTACTCGCACTGATCTCCAGGTGCACATTCACAAATGACCAGGAGGGAAGGGAGGATTGGTGTGGGGGCTACAAGTAAACATTAGCAAGTAGGCGAATCCACTGATATGACACGGGGAGCTCAGACACTTGGTGGCACAGAGTAAGACATGACCATGTGAAGATCCCAAAGTGCCAAGCCAGGGTCAAGTGAATCAGATCTGAAAGAGGTAAAAGTGGGACTTGAGGGCTGGAGCGTGGCTTAGCAATGACAGCGCTTGCCTGGCATGCATGAGGACAGGACGCAGGTGCGAGCCCCAGCATCACGTACACAACTAAGTGATAGAGCAGTCAAAGTCATATGAAAACTGAATTAACACACTCTCTCACTGTCCCTTTGTCTCTCTCTTTTTTTCTTTTCTTTTTTTTTTTTTTTTTAAATCCACTCCTGGGGCTGGAGCAGTGGCTCAGCGCTTACAATGATTCCTGGCTTGCGCACACACGCGAGTTCAAACCCAGCATGTAAGCAATGGAGTGTCAGAGCAATGAAAGTCACATGCAAAACTAAACAAAATTCATTCTCTCTTTCTCTCTGTCCCTCTCTTAAATAAACATCCACACTGGGCAGAGGTTCGCTAATGCTGTCTCAGGAGGGCCCCTCTACGGCAGCTTCTCTTTAGACATCCACTCAGGTTCAAGGCTGGGCTAATTCACATGACCAATGTCAGGAACAGCCTGGGACTGGAGACTGTCTGGCTTTGCCAAATGGCACAAGGAGCATTCAAGGGCTCCTACCCGTCCTGCTGAGAAGCCGGCTGAAATACCTGGAGGGCATCTTTCCCTCTTCCCCAGGAGGAAGAACCCGGCAGGCCTGGGATCTGCTCCCCTATAACGCAGGTGAATCTCAGCCCCTAGCTGGCCGTCTCCATCCACTGCTGTGGGCCGCACCAGGCCACCCACAGCAGAACGTCAAGTGAAGCAGGCACGAAAGGTGCTGGCCAGCGCCGCTGAGTGGGACAGAGGGAGCAGGACATCTCACCCCTGCGGGAAAGGGGGCATGCACCTTGCGCCACCTGCTTGTCGAAAATGGCAAGGGAGTTTAATCGGAGGCCCTGATGCCTTTCAGAACGTCCTGGGAGAGACATGACGGAGGAACAGCCAAACTCCAAGCCCTCCGCCTCCTTCAGGGGTCCCTGTCATTCACAGGTGAGGACGCAGTGACCACGAGGCAGAGCCAGGATGTCCCCCAGGCAGTCCGGCCGCAGTGTCTATTCCCTTAGCCATGCAAACCTGACTCTGCACAGACAGGTGGGGTGCAACCTTGGTCCTCCGCTGCTGAATGTGGCACAAACAAACAGCGCTGCCTAAAAGGCACCCGTTGCCGGAAAAGGAAAACACAGTCTCACATCACAAAGACAAATACGGGGCTGGAGCGCTGGCTCAGCGCTTGGAGCACCTGCCTGGCATGCACCAGGACCTGGGTTCAAAGCCCAGCACCACGTACTCAACAAAGTGTCAGAGAAACAAAGGTCAGGTGGAAACTCACATAAAATGATTCTTTCCCTCCCTCTCTCCCTCTAAACCAAAAATGATCATGATAGTATTAACAAGAATGAATAAAGGCAACTACTGGTGACCAAAGGGGCCCACCGATGGCACTCACATCACATCTTCCAAAAAATAAAAGACAAAGACAGCCAGGGGCTCGGGGGGCTGAGGCAGGAGGATTGCGAGTTCGAAGCCAGCCTCAGCAACTTAGCAAGGCCCTGAGCAACTTCGCGAGACCCTGTCTCAAAAAAAAAAAAAAGAAAGAAATTTTTTTTAAAAATTTAAATATTAAAAAGACAAAGATGATGAACAAAGGTAAATTATCAGAAACTTTTAAAACAAAATCCAGACCCCACCATGGCCCCAGTCCTAACAGTTGTTTAAAGTGGAACATTGATTTTCTAGTAATTACCGAGGCAGCTAAACACGCACATCATTTTGAAAACATGACTGTAACATTATTAAAATATGACGGAACGGCCTCCCTAGAATTGGTGGATTATAGTATTTTTGTAGCTGTTCTTTCAGCCACAGGAGCAAATCCCACATCACCAAGCAAAAGCAAGCCTGGCAGACTCCTCGCTCTCCCTGAAAAACCTCGACCTCAGCACTGGGTCGAAAGGAAACACAAGGGTATCTCTACCTACATGTGTGCTCCTGAAACTAACGCCTGACTGTAATGAGAATAAACAAAAGGACAGGAGCTGAAAATATAACAACATCTATTATGATATTAAACAGGGGGACACAACAATGTCCCCACGAAAGACGTAAGGATGTAGTCACCAGCTTACACCAACATGGACGATCATGACAAATGCCGTTATTAAAAGAACAAACTGGACGTGTGGCACTGACGGTGCAAATACGAGCAGCTCCCAGGAGTCGGGGACTTTCTAAAATGCTGAGGCCTTGGTCATTACCTGACTGGAACTTGGAGTACACACGCAAGTGGTAAAAAAGAAACAGAAAAGTTCCGTCCTATCGAAAGGAGACGCGCGCAGGTGATCACACAGGTTGCCCAGCCCGGCATTTGGGCTACGCAGGATTTGGAGCAATCTGCATGAGGTACAACTACCCCATATTTTTGCAGGGCGTCTTGTGTCCCCGGGCTCCACCCACCATGCACAGCGACAGCCCAGCCATCAGTGGAAGCTCAGCCAACTCCGAAACCACCGCCTGGGGCTGCTGTAAGGTTTCTGCCTGGAGCCTTGCCCAGATCAGCCCTGTTCTGTGGGGCCCCAGGAAGCGGCTGATGCTGAGGTCGCCTCAGGAAGGAAGGAATTTCCTCACCCCCCCAGATCCTGGGTCCAATACGCAGAGGTCTCGGGCAAATTGCTCTGAGCTGCTCTGACCTCAGTCCCACTAGCACCCAGGAAGCCACTGAGTTCTCCACCAGCGGCCACCAGTCCCACTCGGACAGGAGAACAGCGCAACTTCAACCGCTAAGCTGCAGGTCCCACTTTGAATCCAGGATGGCTCCAGGTCCGAGACCACTGCTGACCATGGTCCTCACTGAATAAGGAGATCGGGCCCAGCAGTCCTCTGAGGAGGCGCCTGCCAGAAGCCCAGGCCTGAGCAACCAGGGAGAGGCCAGGAAGAGGACTCTGTCATCGAGCCGCAAATTTGCAGACGCAAAGGTGGCCCTGCTCCAGGGAGAGACCGCGCTCTCCAGGGACAGGAAGCAGGAGAGCCACCCGCCGCGCAGGAAATTGTGCTTGATGTTCACCAGGTGGCTGCACAACTAAGATGAACCTGAAAGAGGGGAGGAAAGAGGAAGAAAGAAACATCTGAGAGCCACTGAGGCTGCCATCAAAGGGACCAGGAAGGTGGCAGAAAAGTCGTGAAAAGTGTCAGCAGAGAGGTGAAGCCAGAGGGTCTAACAGCAGGAAGGTACAGAACAGACACTTCTGGGGCCAGCAGCAGCCCACGGAGTCCGGGAATCTGCACCCTGAGAAGCCACAATCGCAAATCCTCAGGTTTCAGAAGGTGAGATCTGTGACTCTGAGCCTCAGGGAATGGCTGCTACGGAATGCAAGATGAGGAAGGCACAGAGGCATAAAAGGGACTCTGCTGTGAAGAACTGAATGCGCACAGAGGCTGAGTCGAAAACACGCAAGAAAAGAAGGTGCATTGTTAAAAGACAACAGTACCCCGGGAGGTGGAGCACCTTAACCCCAGTGGCTCGGGAGGCTGAGGCAGGAGGATCACAAGTTCAAGGCCAGCCTCGGCAACTTAGTGAGACCCTAAGCAAGACCCTGTCTCAAAATAAAAAATAAGAAGGACTTGGGATGTGGCTCAGTGGTTAAGCGCTGCTGGGTTCAATCTCTGCTACCAAAAAAAAAAAAAAGACAGTACAGTGACGGTCTCAGGCACATAAAACAAATCAAGGAGACACAGAAGTGGAGAAGAAGTCAGCAAGGAAAGAGACTTCAGATGCTGAGCAGGGGTGGTGGCTCTGTGAGCTCTCTGGGGAGGAAAGAGGGGGGCCTTCTGCCGATCAAGGTCTTCGTCCAACTTGCCTGTAGAACACGCAAAGAAAGGCCAAGGCACGGCCCTGGCTGTCACCTGTCCTTGGGTGACCTCATCTCCATTTGTGCTCAACCCGGTGCCCACAACTGGTGCCCGGTCCCACGCTGGCATCTGAGAGACAACTGGGAGCTGGGGAGAGCCGGCGCTGTGGCTCCAAGGCGCTCCTGGTGGGAAGGCAGCGGCTGGGATAACCTCCGCACCTCCCCAGAATTCAAGGAGCGAGCTGCATCAACGAGCCTGGGCGCCCGGGCACCTCGTGGAAGAAGACTGAGCCCTGGATCCCAAGCCGCGGACAGCAACAGCAGAGAGACCAGCACGGCTTCCCCAGAACCCTCGGGTGAGGAAAGCCCCCTCCTTCCCAGGAGCAGGCGGCAATGGTGGGACCCTCAGCGTCACCAGCTAGAAAGAGGACACACTGCGTAATGACAAGCTAAGACAATGCTGTCAACCCGGGGTCGCATAAAATTTTAAATCACACTCTATTTCCTCTGACAAAAAACCTGTTTGGTCCAATTTCCAAGGCTGGTGAGACTTGGCGGAGTCGTGGCCCTGGTTACATGTAATTCATTCTCAGGAGCTCAAAGAAGCTGAACTGAGACGAAGTTTGAAAAGAAGGCTAATCGAAAGAGGGGGAATCTGGCATGTGGAAAAGGAAAAACAAAAAAGAAGGGACAGTGGCTGGGGCACGTCCCCACCAAGCTGAGTAAGAGGAGCTGCTCCTGCCTGCAGGTGGTTCTGACGACCCACTGTGCGCTGCGGGGAGGTTTCCGCTTCAGTGTGGCCACGGGTGTTTTTGACACTGCCCCCTTTACAAGGCAGAACCAACGGGTCCCCTTCTCTTCAATGTGTGCTGGAGTCACCCCCAGAGGGCGGAGCGGAGCATCAGTGGCTGTGTGCATCCTCTGAGGCTAAGTCATAAGCAGCTGCCACTTTTGTCCTTGTCCCCAGCTCTGGGGAGACAGCTGCCATGTGGAGAGGCCCAGACAGGGAAGAACAAAGCCTGTCCACCACCAATGGCACCATCTTGCCAGCGACTGTTCCCGCTGGTCCCCTGCCCTGGCCAGGCCTTTGGATGAGCTCGGCCAGGACAACCTGGCAGCTGTTTCCAAGTCCCCAATCCACTCCGAATTCTGAGTGACCTGGAACACAGTGACTGACGTGTGGCTAACACGGTTTGACACATGCCAAGTTTTGGCAACACAGAAGCTACAACAAGAGTCCTATGTGGATCAGGAGCCCAGTCATGCCAGGGCAGTGGGACAGGTGGCCAAGAAACCAAAGAACAACCCAGAGATGGCCACAAAACAAAAGGCCACGCAGAACCACTTGCGGAGGCAGGCGCCCAGAGCCTGGAGGACCACGTCTCCCTCCCACAGAACTTTGACCAGTGGTGGCTAGGTGACATAGGTCGTTTCCATGGTGCCCTCAATTCCACTCCTATCACCGAGAGAAGGCTGAAAAGTAGGCTGCAGAAGCGACATTGTCAGCATGACTTGCTCCTGTCACCGGCATCCCAAGGAGCAACTCCCCGCCATGCATGCAGGAAGGCAGCTTCCCACCGATTACACTGGCTCGCCTTGGTGCCTTCCCAGTGTGCGTGGGAGACAGCCAGCGCCCTCCAACTAATATGTCCCTGGACCTCCCACCCACACTTGCTCTCATTGTTCCCTTAACTTGGCTGGGTTTTGGGGTCAGGAAAAGGGGCATTCAGAGACATGGTACTTTGTGGCCTCCCTTTTAAGGATGACATAACCTGCCAGAAATAATCCCCTGTCTACTAAGGGGACACATCCTGGTAAAACCAACAATAACAAAACCATGTGCTAAACAGAGGCTTATCAGTCAGGATGAGCACACGCAAGCTGTTATAACAAGCAACCTGGAAATCTCAGTATGCTGACTGTGGGCCTTTCTCATGGGGTCACAGAGCCGGCACCACCTCACTCACTGCTGTTTGCCAAAGCAGAAATAAAAAGAAAATGGCCACCAGGTATGGTGGTGCCCACCAGTAATGCCAGCGGCTCAGGAGGCTGAGACAGGAGGATCCCAAGTTCAAAGCCAGCCTAGTGACATACATAGTGACACCCTAAGCAACTTAGCAAGTCCCTTTCTCAAAGTAAAATATAAAAGGGCTGGGGATGAGCTAGAGCAGTGGCTCATTGGTTATGGGGCCTCCCTAGCATGGGAGAGGACACGGGTTCAAACCCCAGCACCATGTACACAATGAAGTTTTGAAGCAATGAAGGCCACATGAAACACTAAATAAAATTGACTCTCACTCTCTCTCTCTCTCTCACTGTCCCTCTCTCTTAAAAAAAATTTTTTTTTAAAAAGAGGGGCTAGGGATGTGACTCTGGTTAAGCACTCCTAGGTTCAATCGCTGGTACCAAAAAAGAGAGGGGAGGGAGGGAGGAAGAGAAAATGTTGGCCAAATGCGACTCCTTCTTGGAAATTCCACTTCATTTTTCATTGGCCACAGCAGATCAGCGAACAGTGTGAAGCATGAGGAAGGGTGGGGCAGTGTGATCCTACCTTGCTCCCGGAGAGGGGAAACAAGGTTTATCAATGCCCAGGGATGATCAGATGTGCACTGGGTCCCACGGGAACACAGAGGATAGCACCTAATGCCCCCACCCCCAGGAAGGTCAGCAGCAAAGGAATAAATCCAAAGAAAGAAGGGCTTCTGACCAGCCAGGAATGAACAGCCGGAGGAAACGGCAAGCAGGAGCCCTGGCCAAGAAAAACACTGTGAAAGAGACCAGAGAGCAGGATGCGAAGCAGAGGTTGCGCATGCACTGAGCTCTGCACATGACTGAGAGCGCCCCCTGCCCACGCCTGCTGGAAGCGTGCGCCCCAGGGCTCCGCTCAAAATTGGCGACTAATTGGAATTCAGGTCCATTGGTCTCTGGCCCATGCATTTCCTGTAGAACCACATGCTTTTTATGTTCTTTTGCGGTGTTTCGCAACTCAGCGCCTTAGAATCGCCCGGACACAGTTTTGGGGATCTTGGTTTTGGTTTTTTAAGTACCATTTCTCCTCAACACTCCCCAGCTGGAAAATTTTCTGTTAGTTGGCCCAGTGAGATAGAAAAAGTTAGACAGAGTAGTTGGAACTTTCCAGTCGGTAAAGGGAAAACTAGTTTTTCTCTTTCCTTTGATTTTGCCAGTGCTAAGAAGGGTCTGACAAGACAGGCCCAGGTGCACACACTCCCTGCTGCTGAGGAAGGAACTGCATTCTATCTGTTGGTGCCTGAGGCATGGACCAGAGACTGGGCCAGAATTCCCCAGGCCTGTGTCCTAGGTACAGGGGCAGGGAGGCAGGGACCGATTAAGGAGAAGGCGTCATATATAAAAGGACAGACCTAACCCCTTGGTGAGCTCTTGGCTCGCTTCCTCACCGGAGGGACGACTGCCCGGCTACCCTTCTTCTAAAATAAACTCTGCTTGCTCCACTTGCCTCAGCATCCCTTGGTTTCATTCTTCGACTCGGAGAGAACACGAACCTGACATCCACAACGCTGGCATCAGCAGCACCACACAGGGAGTTTTACTCAAAGGTGCCCAGGATGAGGACCACTCCTGTCAGTGCTGTAGCTGCCCCCCAACCCCGCGCCTGGCACCGCGCCAGGCATCTTCTCCCTCAAGCTTCCCAGGAGCCCCAGGCAGGTCCTCACTGCACAGGTGTGAACCCAGACCTCACAACATTCAGAGGTCTCCCACGGTGACGTGGCAGGTGCATCCTAACCCAGCACTTGAGCTGGGTTTCCTTAGGAATGCAATGCTCTCTCCCCTGAGAGGGCCACCCTGAGAAGAAAGGCAGCCAGTTCCGGCAGCCCATCAGGTAACCCAGGCGGAGTCTCCAACACATCAGCAGGGACAGTCATCTTCCCCAGAGCCCAGGCAATAGGAGCACGTGAACTGAGGGTCACGGGAAGCCCACTGAGGTCAGCAAGATGCCACACAGGAGCCCCTCCAAGAAGCCCTCATCCCCTAGAGCAGATGACGGTGCTAAATGATCACATTCACCCTTTGCTGCTCAAATCCAGCGGTGATACATGGTGTGCCTTGAAACTAAGTGCTTCACTGGGGCTGGAGCGGGGACTTAGCGGTTGCCTGGCACATGCAAGTACGCGGGTTCGGACCCCAGCACCACGTGTGCAATGAGGACTCCGAGTAGCAAGAGCCACATGGAAAATGACATGGGATTGATTCTCTATCACTGTCCCTCTCTCTTTAAACAAACAAACAAACAAACCTAATTGCTTCATCGAAGGGGAGACACGGGTTGATTTGCTTTTCCATGACCAACTATTAAAATGGAAGAACTTGGGGCTGGAGCGGTGGCTCAGCGGTTTCGGCGCTTGCCTGGCAAGCACGAGGACCCAGGTTCAAACCCCAGCACCATGTACACAACTAAGTGTTGGAGCAACTAAGGCCATGTGAAAAACTAAATAAAGGTATTTCTCTCTTTCTCTGTCTCTCTCACTGCCCCTGTCTCTTTAAAAATAAAAATAAAAATAAATAAAATGGAAGAACTGGGTGAACAGGAAATCTCTTGGAAATTGCTATGAACCCATGTAGATTCAACACGCTTAGGAGAGGTGTCTGCTCAGCACCTTCAGAAATGTCCCTCTAACATCACATTGTCCCTATGACAGGTCTTTTATTAATGTCTCTGGCTATGGGACTGCCTTACGCTCTCACGTACTATAATCCAGGTCAAGTCACAAAAGCACGGTGGAACACACACCTTGTGGCTGGCATTTTATTAGTTTTAAGTATTCAACATAATGGTTTTATTTTAATTTGCACTATTAGTCTTTATAGATGCCCTTCCTTTAAGCACCTTAATTTTTATTAAAAACTTAAGACACGTGATTTTTTTTAATCACGGTGCAAAAGAGCATACGCAAAAGGACACTTTTATACCCTGTCTCCTCGGCCCCGGAGGCAATGGCTTTAAACCATCTTATTTCCAATTCTTCAGTGGTAACCACCATGCAATTTACTAATTTTCCTTCAATCTCTAGATACAATCATTCTTTTCTCATTAAAATAAAATATTGGGGGGCCTGGAATGGTACACAACTAAGTGTCAGAGCAACGAAAGCCACATGAAAAACTCAATAAAAATTGATTCTGTCTCTCTCTTTCTCACTGTCCTTCTCTCTTAAAAAAATATTGTCAAACTTTAAGAATACTCCTGGTATATAATAAAATCCTCTCAACTCCTAAAATGTAGAAATACATGGTAACTCACTTTTGTCATTACTTATTTTGACTTTTAAAGTAAATCTGTAAAAGCTAGTATTTTGGCACTCGGGATATAACATTTTCCTACGTTCCCTGTGGCAGAGCAGCTCACTGTCCCACATCTGCTGTCTCCTTCCTGCATTTGATAGTTGTAGCTCTGCATGAACCTGACTCCTGCAAAACTAATCCCCCAGCCTCCCTTGCACCTTTGCATGATCATGTGGTTTTCTGACCAATAGGATGTGAAGGGAATTTGCATATGCCAATTCTAGTCATATTTCAAAAGGTAAGAGGGAAACATCCCTAGTCATTTCCTTAACAGCTTAATGATCAAGGGTAAGGTCTTCATCCCACACAGCTGCTGTTCTTAGAAGAGACACAGAGGCTCCCTACCCACTAGCTGAGGACACAGAGAGAAGGTGGATCTCCTAAAGCCAGGAAGGCAGCCAGCGAAAGTGAGTCTGCTGGCACCTTGACCATCACTTCCAGCCTCCAGAACCGTGAGAACATAATTTGGGCCCCCAATCTTCGGTATTTTGTAATGATAACCCTCAGAGGTCGCTGCACCTGTCTTTCATAGATGGGGTACATACAGTACAGAACATTCTTACAGCCAGAGTGCTGCGGAGCCTTAAGAGGAAATGGGTGAAAAAGAGGGGGGGGGAGGAGGAGGAGGAGGAAGAAGAAAAGGAGAAGAGGAGGAAGAAGAAAAGGAGAAGAGGAGGAAGAAGAGGAGGAGGAGGAAGAGGAAGAGGAACAGAAGGGAAGGAGGGAACAGGAGAAGGAAGAGGAGGAGGGGAGGAGAAGGAAGATGAACAGGAAGAAGAGGAGAAAGAAGAGAAAGGAACAGAAGGGAAGGAGGGGAGGAGGAGGAGGAGGAGGAGGACATGGGTGTAGATTCACCGTAACTGCCATGGAAGACACCCCAGCTATCTCCTGGGAAGAAGCAGGCAGTCCCGAGTTGCACAGCAGGAACCCTTGAAGGACAGGCCACTATTGACTCCTCAGATGCTTCATGTCCACAGCAAGAGCTTCCAAGAGGCGCAAAGCATAATGGGAAGGAAGAGACACAAGGACTTCACCATGCACATCACACATGATTATGATTCTCACATTTGAAGACAAAGAGGGGGTTTGTTGTAGCTAATTTGTAAACATAAAACCTAAAAGATAAACAATAAATGCATGTTAACCAGGAGTTTCCCACACTCGAGAGTTCACAGGCACGTCCTGAGCTGGCCTGCACATCTGCACTCCTGTGGAGCGAACAGTTGCCCATTCACGCAGCCTGGGTTCCGTCTAGGGGAGAATCCAACATGACGGACGCTGCCCTTCTTCTCTCCCAGTATCTACTTATAAATAACTTCAGACATCGGTAAAAGCTGAATGCTACAGTGAGCGTCTGTGGGCACACTGCATAGATTCCCCAATTAATATTTCACCAGACTTGCTTTATCCCTACCACCTCTCCATACTTCAGTTCACCCACAGAGCCATCATTTTTTAATATATTTCAAGTAAGTTGCAGGTAGAAGCTGCTTCCCCCTCAGTGTACTGCTTTTCAATGAATAATAAAGGAAAAAGGAACCTTTTGCACACTGGAAGACTGTGCACTTGAGGCTACATGATCAAAGGGAGGGGCTTGGGGAGGAAAGGGGGACTTCAAAAGGACTAATGAGACTGCGTTTGCTGGCTTGCTCCGGTATTTACCAAGAAAGAGCCAAGAGTGCTGCACCTCGTAAGCCGAACGCCAATATGTTTGTCATTAGTCAGAACTGCAGCTAAAAAAATCAAAAGGAATGAAGGATCTGGACCTATTTGTTGCTGTGAGTGCTTTCCGAAAGGAGTTGCCGTCTCGAGCTGGGAGGTGCAGCCCTGGCTGGCGCTGGGCCCGTAGCTCCCGGGAAGGTAACTCCAGCCAGGCATCCTTTCAAGTCCGTGAGATGTCGCCCATTGCTGTTTTCCTACAAATATTTGGCTGCTGAGATCCCTAAAGGTTCTCAGGGTTTTCCAGGGCTATTTTAGCTACAGAAACACCCTACCCCAAACAACCCAGGAAGCTGTGTGTGGAATGAGCGGCGGCGTATCCACTTTTCCGTTCTGATCTGAGCGGTGTATTTATCCTTTTCCAAGGTAGCCCTGGATCTTTTCATTCTGAATTGGCAGGTAACCTAACAGGATTAAAAGGACATGCAAGCCACCTCTCCTTGACAAATGTCTCATGCCAAGGCGGACCACATGTTCCAAGATCCCAGCTGCCACCCAGCCAGTCAAGCTTTGAAGGGATTGCACAGGGCGTCCTCAACAGGATGTGGGAGCACACCTGCGAACCCTGCACATGATGAGGCATCTGCGAACCCTGCACATGATGAGGCCTCTGTGAATCCTGCACCTGATGAGGCCTTTGCACACCCTGCACCTGATGAGGCCTTTGCAAGCCCTGCACCTGATGGGGCATTTGTCTACTGCCTGGGTTATGGGAAACCAAAGCAGAGGCTTCCTCCCAAACCACACAGCACATCTGCTCCTGCTCTGGGGACAATGCCCAGCATGGCACTGCCCATCAGTGTAGGAACACAGCTGCTCAAGTGCTATGCTAGGACAGTGCCAATCCGTGGGTCTCTGAAGAAGCAGAATCACCAAGCACCTCACCCTGCAGGTGGCTTTCTGAGGGTGCCTCCTTCTTAACAGAAATACCTAGAGAAGTCCAAATTTGAAGACTGTGAAAAAGACAAAAATCTGGAATAATTTGCTATTTATAAAAATAACAACACTACTAGAATATGTGCCACAAAATTTAAAATCAATAGATTTCATTATTTCACTGCCGGGCCAGAATGCTCCTCTCTCCTACCCCAAACCCCAAATAAAAGCTAGAGGGGACACATTTAAGGGGAATAATGCGTGGCTTTTAAAATGCTTATCTGCCATGCTAGCTAAAGCGAGATCACAGAAGGGGAAAAGTAGCTTAAATGTCTTTTTCAAACCTATCTGTTCTAACCTCCATTTATTTTTTTTCTATTTAAAATTCAAGCATAAATCAAAAGCTAAGTCCACTAAGACTTTTTAATATGGCCTTCATGGAGAGAAATGTTACTACATTTATCTGTTGAGAACATCAATGGAAAACTAATTTGAGGAAGAAAAGGCTAATTAATAAGAGCAGAAATGACTACTTAATTTCCTTTGATCTTAGAAATTACCAAATAGTAAAATAACCACTCCATTTTATTAGGCACAATAAACCGAGAAGGAAAAGGAGAGACAGCAAACCAAGTTCTGACCTCAAAAGACGGCCAGA
>PVKS010018103.1:0-40752 GCA_004027875.1 Aplodontia rufa
ATCCGGATAAGGTGTAATGTCATACAGCCTAAGGCATATATAGAGATGTACTGGGAAGGAGGGTGGGGGGAGGGATAAAGGTGGAGAGGGCTCTTGGGGGTAAATCTAATTTTCAGAATATATATATATATATATATATATATATATATATATATATATATAATTTCATTAGAAGCTTGTTTGATTGCTCAACAAATAAATTTCTGAATAAAATTTTTAAAAAAGAGGGCTGTTTCAGGTTGGAGTGGTGGCTCAGTGGTTGGAGCACTTTCCTGGCATGCATGAAGACCTAGGTTTGAACGCCAGCACCACATACACAACTAAATGTTGGAGAAATGACAATCAGATGAAAAACTAAATAAAATTCTCTCTTAAAAAAAAACAACAGAAAGAAGAAAGAAAAGAGGGCTATTTCTTGAGCCCTGCTAGGGCACGAGGAGGCCAGGGCTTAGGTAGCAGGTCAGTCTGATTCTGCCAGTTGCTCAGCTGTCATCTTGGAAAGCTCACACCTCAGAAAGTCTCCTTTTTATAGACTTAGGAATCTCCTTGCTTGTATTTGTATTTCTATTTTTGCTTTGGATTGTAATCTCGGGCTCCTGTCCATTCACGAAAGTACGTATCCCCCTCAGGTCTCTTTTCATATACTCAGATATGTTTTAGTCTATCATTTTCTCATGCTGCCAGGATATACCAAGTCTATGCCTCTGGGTTTGACTTGCTATAGGGGTTGTTCCCTTGTTTTCTAGAAAGGTCTGTGCACTAAGGCACAGATAGAAACTGCAAGACCTGAGAGCGTTTTAGACTTCAGGCCTTCTGGGGCTGGTGCCCCACATTATCTCCACGGATGGAGACACTCGCAAGCAGTACTGCACAGTGTACCATTCAGACCCCTTGCCTACCACGTCTGTGGGCTTCCCCGTCCCATCTCTAATCCAGGAGCTACTGTCTTTTCATGTAATTACTCAGCAAAATAATTATTTAGAATTGGTTTTGGCTTACTACATTGATGCCAAAAAGTAAGTGCTAAACCACTGTTCTCATGCAATTACTGAATTCTTTAAAATGATGCCAAAAGGACTCTGCCGATTTAGTTATTGCTACGCTACCAGATATAATTTCTTTTAGGTGAAAGGTGGTGTTGAATACATATATGTCTGAAAAATATGTGATAACTAGAGAGCATTAGATTCAAAAAAGATCCCAAGAAATAAACATACTAAGAGGAGGAATGTTCATAACTCCATTCTTTGGTGTGATCCATCTCACATAGTGTTTATTAAATCTTTTCCATATTACATTCAGAAAATAAAAAAAGAAAAGGGAACACATTTCCAAGGATGAAATCTCCACATTTATTTTTCTTTCATGTGCATAGAAAATGGCAGTGAAGTGTCCTATGAAAGAGGCAGGGATGGGCATGGAGCTGCTATGCAGACTGGACTTTGTGCTTCCCAAGTACACTACTCATTGTGAAAATACAGGGTGTTGGAATTTAATTTCTATTCTTAACAGTTCCTTGGGTTTCCCATTTGTTTTTTAAGCTGTCAGTTTTTTCAAATCTCTTTTCAAATGACACACTGCATTACAAATGATGGCACTTAACCAATGTGGCATTTCCATATTTACACCAACAGAAGAAATTTACAAGACATAATAGCATACAATCTTGACATTTAGTAATAGCAATAAAACATGAAGGGCATCCATTTTATTTTTTTCTGTACAAACTATCAGAACATAACTTTATTCACATTAAAAAAATCATCTTTAATTAGATTTGACCTACACATTCCCCCATCTCATTTCACCCATTTCTCAAACCTCTCATCACATCACCCACACCTTCACCAGACTATAGAATCTACAAGTAATTAGATTTAACACCTAAGTAGTTTAGAAAGTCCTCTCTCAAGAGTTTCCTTACTTCCCTGAAAATTCCTCAAAAATGAAAAAAAAAAAAAAAAGCTCATCACTCATTCCTTCCATTTCACTTTCACATTTCATCATTGAATCAGCAAGACGGACTGTGCACCTCAATCCAAACAAGGTTAGAAAGAAAGAGTTCCTCTGCCGAGCGTTTTGATGCTACACCCACGAGTCCGGGGACCCTGGGTACTGTTCTGCTCTGTAAGAAGGTCGTTTAGTGGAATAAAAGTCTACGTAATTTGTGGTCGATTTCAGTCCATACTGTGTGGAGTAATCAGTAGAAGCTGGAAAGTGAACTCGGTCATCAAAATAAGGATCTTCATAGCTATGAGGAGACTGCAAATACAATCTGTATGCATCAAAGTTCTTTCTGTTGGAGTCATCTTGACTATAATACAGCTGTTGATGCTGTTGACAAAATGGAAAGGCAAATGAATGAAGAGAATTTTTAAAAGTATACATTTAAAGAAAATTTAAGTGGGCTTCCTGTTTCACATTTTTAAACCAATATTCGTGGGCTTATGGCCAGAAGTTGTTGCCGTGCAGGGCATGCATTTATTTGTGGATTTTAAACTACACTTGCAGGTAGGCTGGCTGAATTTGCCCAAGTCCTGTCCCAAGGTCTTTAGAGAAGTGGGTGCCTCAGGAGAGCCCAAGACCCCAGTGGCAGGTGGCCAATGCTACCTCCCCTCCTTACTGCTTTGCAAACTGCTGTGGAGGGACCAGCAGGCCAAAGGAGAGGAGGCCTTGAGTTTTGCTTTTACAAAGGGAACCTATGACACATCATGAATTTAGTTGGCTTAGATTTTTGGCCTCACATAACTGTACAGTTATAGATTCATTTTTAAAACATTTACCTTAGAGATGAAGACTGAATCTATCCCTCGATTTTAAACAACACATGTGGTTTGGTGAACAACAGTCACACATTGGAAACTCTGCTGTAAGTTGTGCTATTAAAGGAACGAGCAATCTCAAGGCAGGAGAGCAGTCAAATTAGCAGGGACATGAGAACAAATATGACTCTGGAGGAAAAGACTTCCCTAAGCTGGGGCTGATAAGTTCATCTGAAGAAAGCAAGGCTGTGCACTCGTGGGTGCCCACACAGCACACCCCATGCCCTATTTCCTTCTGTGCTATTGTAACTTTAACCCCACACTGATTCTTCAAATTATCATGGGTCTATATCTGTCTGTCTTTTTTATCATGTCTAAATCCCCCACTTAGTAAAATGTAACAATTTTACCACACAGTATCAACATGTTCTGGAATTAAATTCAGTCTAACTTTATAAAGTTTTCTGAGCTAAAAATCTACCTACAGCTAACTCTACCATCTTCTTTTAAGGTTCTGTTATGATTCTGAGGTTAATTTTTTCTTAACTAAAAAAAAAAACATAAGTCAGGCATGGTGATGCACACCTGTAGTCCAAGCAACTTGGGAGGTTGAGGCGGAAGGATTGCTTGAGCCCATGAGTTCAAGACCAGCCTAAGCAATACAGCAAGAACTCACCTCAAAAACAAAACAAAATACAAAGCTAAACAGGAAATCAGCATAAATACGACTAACTTGGGGAGTTTTTTCATTCATCTACAGAGAAAAGATGATGGGATAGAGAGGGCTTTGAACACCCTTATCTAAAGGATAGGATACAGCTCTGTCTTGGGAAGCTCCAAGTGCTTTGTGTTACTGGAGGGTAAGTGGCGAGATCAGATGGCCCACAGACTCAGGAAGGTCCTAAAACTGATCACAGGTTCCTCCTGAAAGTACAGCTTTGTTGTGCTACAACCATAGTACCCCTAGAGTGGGCTGGACCCCAGCTGGGTCTGAGTCCACTCTGACCTCAAGGCCAAAACCTCAGAATATTTAAAATCATGGAGCATGGTCAGGGAGGAAGTCATGAAGATGAAGAATGAAGTACACAGAAAGAAAGCAATGAGGTTGGAGCACAGTGTGCCTACAACCTTTCCGTACCCAGAGGATGGGAGAGATTCTAGAGCTTAACAGCAACAGCAGCAGCAGCAACAACAAGAAAGAGCCAGAAAGGGAAACTGTCTGGCAAAGAATGCGAACTAAAAACTTCTCAGCTGTTTCCAACAGTGGCATGGTGGTCTCAGCACCGATGTGGATATTCAAGAACACAGGCTACTGTGGAAATGCTCTATTTAAAGAAGTGAAATGCCCAGGGAAAGTGCCTCAGGCCCTGCCACATTGGCCCAGCTCTGAGGAATCAACCCACATGGACCCCTTACTGCGTTAACTGCTAATCAGCCTTCTGTACAAATGATATGGCAAATTCACCTGTAGCCGTCTATTTTGTTCTCTTGCTGGTGAGGAATAGGAACTGATGTAAATTGGTGAAGGTTTGCTGGAGCCTGTAAGAAAATATTTTATGAAATTAAAACTAGTGCTCATTACTCTGGTTCATTAGGCTGTGTGGTGTCCCCACAGTAGAGCTGGTGCTGTCCCCCACAGAGTCTGCCTTTTCCAGTGCCAGCACAGATACGGGGGAGCAGCCTGGGCTCCCTGGAACTAGCCTGGCTGCTGCTTACCAGGACTGGTGGGGGCTAAGAGCAAAAATAGGCCATGTGTGTTTTAGCAAAAATCAACATCGATGCACAGCCCACCAAAAAAGGGTCCTTCTCAAGCTGTGCTCAGACTTGGAGGGATTTCTCCAGCAGGCTTTGAGCAGCAGCACAGCTCCTGCCACTCTGCCAGGACTCTAAATCAGAGCCATGGATCAGAGAGGAAGGGTAATACAAGCCCCATGCCTTCAAAGAGCTCTGATTCAAAATCCAGGTTCTGGGAAGCAGGCATGGGCATGCTCTCAGTGGTCCGGCCACAAGAGGCACAATCTTGTGTCTGGCACTGTTAGGTGTGTTGAAAACCGAAGAGAAGGTGGTAAGTAGATAATTGTCTTCAAGAGTCCACAATAGACTCCTGATGATGTCATTGGTTACCCTTCAATTATTGTTAAGGCTAGGACAGATTTTTACTTTTTTTAGTGAGGAAAATGAAACATACTTGAGGCAAATTAGTTTATTGAAGCAAGCAAGAAAATACAGAAAGGCGTGCATGCCAAAGAGGTGATCTTTTAAATAAAGCAGGCTGCTGCAAATCTGAAGCAGCCATGCACTTCAGTTTGTATGTGCATTTCCTTTTGCAGAGAGCTTGGTATTTGAAATGTAGCATCTGCAATTTTCTGTGCTATTAATTGCCATGGTAACAACAGTCGATTAGTAAACAGTCCTGTGAAATCACAATTTCAAAGACAACAGCACAACTGAGATTGCTCCCCCAGCAGTAGTTAAATTGCCACCAGCTTTTATTTATTTCTTTTCAATAAACAGGTTTTTTGAGAAAAGAATACCTTTTTTTTTTTTTTTTGGTTGCTCACACTGACTTATTTGAACCTCTGGAGTAATAATTTGCCCGACAGTTGAGAATGGGGGCCATATAAAACAAGCAGTGGTAACCATTAGGGCTGGCATCCTTTAAATAAATTTTATGCATATCTTTTTGAATAGATAAAAATATTAACACTATGTAACATAATTTTTGTTATTCCTGAAAAATAACCACTCTGAGGAGAATCACATTTACATTCTGCAATTCATTCAAATTCAGTCTTTTCCATGAAAAACGTAAATGCAGTTGATCTCCATTCTCTTCTCTGGTTTCAGATATGAGCCATTCTGGAAATGGCCCCTGCAAAACCACAGAGTGCAGGGTTCTGCTGCATGAGGGGCACAGAGGGAGAGACTGCTCTAGCAGGGAGGGAATGGTGTGAAGAGAACGCCCATCTGGGCAGCCACGATGGTTTGTCTGGATCCAGCCCTCTTCCTATTTGTGGCCACTGTACGACTACATTAACTTGTTTTACTTAAAACAAGCAGAAAAGGCAACATTTGTAAGTAGGAAAGGAGATTGTTTGCTGCTGGGGGACCCTCTCAATACAAGCACAGGCCACTTCCCAGGACACTGGTCGAGTGTCTGGAAACACGGCTTTCTCAAGGTACCGCATCACACACCCAACTGGTGTCTTACCAGGGTACAGGCCTTTATGTGCGGCATCCCCTTGGCTATTGTAATACTGCATAGGTGGCTGGGTCCTATCGTATTCAGAGCGAGGGTCTCTGATTCCTAACAGTGCTGGTGAGGAAGAGGTGCTGCCGACTGAAGGGAGAGGCAAAGGAGCAGGGAAACAGAAAGAGGGGAAAAGAGAGAAATCAGACTGTCAGTGTCTCTGAAAATCCTTTCCAGAAAAACAAGTCAATAATTAGAAATGCCATGCAGCTGGTGCTAGAAGTAAGCTCTTGGAGGTGCTAGGAGCTGAGGAGCAGCCAGACCTGAGCCCTGAGCACCAGGAACACAGCCTGCATGTCCACACCACTGCACAGTCAGTGGCCCAGCTGGAGAGGCCATGCACACAGGCCATGCAGATTTGCCCAGAAGTGTGTCTCAGCCACTCGATCAGCCCTTTGGAACTGAGCGAGCAGAGTGACTTGCTGGCCATCAAAGAGTTAACATTTGCTATTTTATGACTGCAGTTCAATTACTTGTAAAACACCCATCTATTATCTTTTATGTACTGTTCTTCAGTAAATAGAGGCATTATGGCATGTTTGATTTCTAATTATTTCAAAATATCTCCATCTCTAAATGTGTTTGATTAAGAGTGCCCAGTCCATAAAATTTATAAATCTCTTTATGATCATCCACCTTCAGGGAAATCATGCACACTCAGTAGGCCTGGCCCCGGAGAATTTCATGGTGCTAAGCCCTCCTTACAAGGCCCCGTTTGGGCCAAACTCTTAATAACAAATCCACCCACGGGTCTCCTTTTGGCCATTCTGGCACACAAGGAAGACAGAAACATTTCACATACATGTATTTTCTTTTTCTCATTAAAATGACATCTTGCTTGTGTGGCAGTTAATTACAGATAAGAGTGGCCACACACCCACTGGACACAGGCCCCAAGCCTCAGCACTTGTGGCCTGGCATGTGAGGATGCTCTCAAAGGAAAACTGACTCTCTTGAGCCCTCTTTTCACCTACACAGGGCTACTCTGCAGAATACAGTGAGTGTGCACAGGCAGCGTCCACGCGCAGCTCATCTTGTTCATTTCCCAGAATACGCCAGGACGGAAAAAGACCTGTTTGCCTTCCACAATTACGCTAGTGAGGCTTCAGATGTGTTCTTAAGCGGCTACTGCACTGGTGCCAAGGGATGGACAGTCATCCTTCAGAATAACTGGACAAACAAGAGTGAAACATGCCCTGCCTCTGAACAAACTCCAAAGGGCTACTTAGGAACTGGGACAGTGGTAGTCAGTACTCCTAGGGCAGATGATTAAGAGCTCCGTAAAACAAGTTCACTGCTTAGTAGCCATGTGCTAATTTGTCTAAAATGATTCTTTGCTTGTACACATGCCTTTTATTAAGCAGCCAAAGTCTCCTGGTTCCCCTGGCATCCCTATTCCTAATTCCCTAAGGGATTCTGAGCATTTTTATAAAAGCCTCAGGCTCAGCAAGGATGTTAAAAACCAGGTACAGGACTATTTGAAGAAAACTCATAATTTTAAAACTAAATTATAAATACCCACCATACACGGTAGGCACAGATAATGGTAAAAGATTCCCAGTACAACTGGGGACATCCAATTATGTGTAAGCACCACCCGGCATTTATATTAGTCTTTTTGGCCACATTTGTCCACATGAGCAATAAGACTGTCAGCAGCAGCACAGTCGACTACAGCAGAGAATATTTATATGTCAGAATGGGTGATTTAGAGCCAAATAAAAGTAAGATACTTATTACTTTTCCCATTTCATTTAGTTAAGAATTAAATTTATAGAACTGACTTGGCTTGGCAGTAATAACCTTTCGTTGCATGTAAAAACAAAATTAGTCAATCTCAAAACATTCTTGCCACCAAGTTAAATACTACAGATAGGTAGGTGGCATGGCTGCCAATATTCCCAACCTAAAAGCCAAAGGGAATTCCTGCAATGCCATTCTGTGCCTGCTGCCATGGCTGTGGTGCTGGGGACTGTAATGCAACCAGGGGAGCAGTAGGTTTTGCTGGAAAGCAGGTGGCTTTCCAGGTGGCAGATCTAAAGATCTTATTCAAGGACCCTGTTTCTAAGAGGCTTTACCAAACAAACTAAAAAATCACTTTGGAGGAGATTCCAAACTTGAGGCCAGCAGGCAGCAGGGCATTTTCAGGTGTCACCCAGTGTCTCAAAGCATATAGTTACTGATTCCCTGCCTCTGGCCAAATGCAGATATCAGGGCCCCTTCTCAAACCTAGTGAAGTGAAATCTGGGTGTGGGGAGAGACCTGGGATTCTTTTACACATGTAGCTGATGTTAACTTGTATAAAGTTTTCAAGTGGAAAGAAAAAATTGGGATTACTGTTTACAACAGTGTGTAATTTCCAAAGAAGGCTTTTAGCTTGACATGCAGCGGTGAAGGTGATAGGCTCAGTCAGTTCACGTTCACCTTCTCTGGGAGGAAATGATGCTCTGCTGCACACACTCACAATGGAGCAGTTTGCCCACTGACCTGACTGAATGATGGGTGACATCTGTTGGTTGGTGGTGGACAAGGAAGGATGTGATTTGAATCGGTCTCGCTCTAATGTTGACACGGGTGTAATAAAGTGGTTCTGATTCCACCCATCCTGTGGAGTGAAAAGAGAAAAAGAAACCTCTCAAAATGAATAATGACATTTCATTACAATAAATGATTATGAATGTGTGCTCTGCTGAATGCTAATTATTCCAGAGCTATTCTTGTGCTTACCTTTTTATAAATGCTCCGGAGGTCCCGATATTGCCATAATGTATTCAAGACCTGGGCTGCTGCCTTCACCACTTTCAGAGAGGACCTAGGGAGAGTGTGGAAGTTAACAAACGTGGGCAGCACAGCCTCAGGCTTTACTTGGAGAGATGGAGGCTGCAAACCAGTGGCTAAGAGGCCACAGAGACCACAGGGACAAAGGCTGTCTCTGAAAAGCACTACCATGTGATCAGATGATCAAGTTTGTGGCCCACTAGAGCTTGGAAAAACCAAAGCAAGGTTCTCAGGCAGTCGGCTCTGCAGTGAGAAGCTGAGGCCAGGATGAGCCTAAGTGAGGACCTCTTGAGGTGTCTGCCCAACCTCCCTCCATGTCTCTATCAAGGGCTGCTAACCTCACTTCTGCCTGGGGCTTTGGGATTAATGTGACCATGAGCACACATTCTGCTTCTGTGACACTCCCAAATTAATTTTCCCTTTTCATTATTAAGCCTTCATCTACATACCTTCATATCACTTCTACCTTTCTTCATGTAGACAAATGTATTTGGTTCTAATATTCAATTTGGAAAATATGGTCATATTTGGAAAATATGCTTACCCTCTGAAGACACTGTCCATATGCTGGTGCTCTTTTTAAGCACTGATGACCTTGAATCACTGTATTCACCTAGGGAGCCACTGCTCTCAATCAGTAACCTCATAGTAAGTGAAGAGGAAGGCATAGCTTTCTGCCTCGCTGTGGCCTTAGATCACCACAGGAAGGGTGTGCTCATGGACAGGACCTGGGGAGTTTGCCTTGAGATAAGCTAATACCTCTGGCTGGATTTCATTTTAATGCTAAAAATTTAACTTAAAATGTATATACCAGATTTAAAATCTGATTTCCTTTTCTCATTATCTTTCTAATTAAAGATGAAGGAAGTGGAGGAAAAAGACTGGGGTGCACAGGTCACTTCCTCTGCCCCTGACGGCAGAACATAGGTCGCTAATGATATTCAGGGCTTCAGGGGATCTGTTCTTGCTGGTGGTGCATGCCTGTACCCACTCCACTCCACCCACCCAAGACTCATTCCTCTCAGTGTTCCTGACTAGTCAAGAGCAGAAGAACGTAAATCAAACTGGCTTGAAGCCTTTCTAAAGAGTATACTTCCAGAACAAAAGAGAACAAGGTGATACCTCAAAGAAAAGAACAGAGATGAAATTTCAGGCACCCAAGATAACCTCTGGGAGACAGATTTTGGAAAGTGGGGGCCTCAGTTCACAATCATCCCATTCTTAGCCGGCTCTTGCCATTGCTGCTGTTTATCTTGCTGTCTTTAAGTGACAGGCAGCCAGGATGGGGACCCGAGGGGCCATCCCTTACTTGCCTATGAAAACAACAGTTTTAATACTCAACAAGGCAGGACCATGCCTGGTTTCTACCTTGATGCAGACAGGCTAGGTATTTTCGGGTGCAAATTCTATGAGCAGAAACTTGCATCACAAGAACAGCAAGGAAGTTTCTCTGTTCTCTTTTGCAGCACAACTCCTTGAAAGAATTCATCTCCAGTTCCCTTCCTCGCATCTTCTCTTCAACCAAAGACCTCCATATTGTTATATCCAGTGGTCTGGATATCATCCTGCCTGACCAAGCAGGGCACTTGACCCTTGCTCCCCTGTGCAACGCCTTCTTCACTTGGCTTCTAAGGCGACACGCACTCCTGAGTTTCTTTTGAATGCTCTGGCTACTCTTTTCTGGCTTGATTATTGGGTCCTCGCCTCCTTGGTTTCTAAGCATGAGGGGCATCAGCTCTCAAACTTCTTCTCTTCACTGTTTACCTCCTTAATGGTCACATCCTATTTTACTTTTCTAAATAAGTCATTTAGATACTGCTGATTTCCAAATTTTTATTTACAGCTGGAGTCTCAACCCTGTTCTCAACTCATATACTCTACTTCTGAGCATGGACCCCACCTGGATGTCCAGTAGACATCTCGAAAGTGACAATTCAAGAGCAAACTCCTGGTCTTTCTTCTGTAGATTTCCTTGGACTTTATAGCCTCCAAAACTGGGAGAAATAAATATCTGTTGCTTATAAGCCACCAAGTTCAAGATAATTTATTACAGTAGCTCAAGCAGACTATGATAGAGACAGAAAACCAATGCAGGATAATGTGGGATTAGGTGTAACAATGAAGTTAAAAACTAGAAAAAAGGCCACGTGACAGAAAACACCTCTCCCAATATAATAGGTTTTAACTGCTGGAGACTGCTTAGCTTATCAGCATGTAAGAAATGTAGGAATAAATCTTTTCCAGTAGGAAAGGTATCCTCAACAAAGCCCTCAAAACAGAACAAACCTCATCACAGAGCCCTGTGCAGCCCCTCCCGCCACCGACTCACCTGTCCCCTCTGCCTTTGGTTATGTGCACCAGCTTCTCTATGCCCCCTGAGTCGGCCAGGGCTTTGGCATTCTCCATATTTTTGCTGGTGACCTCGTGCAGAGCACAGCAGATGGCTGCCATGGTCTCATCGGACAGTATGCTGGGGCCGTTGCCACCTGGAAGCCGGTTGACCAGGTCTCGCATGGCATATTTACCTGCCAAATGCAAAAGATGAAGTTCTATTTTTAAAAGGTACAAGGTTTTGTTGTTGAAAGATTTGGACAGTGTGCCAGCTCTTAAAAAGAAAATCTTTTAAAGGAGACATTTAGAGGAAAAAAAAATCAACGCCACAGCAAAGAAGAAAAGCACAAATGTAATTGTAAGGGGAGAGTTAATGTTCACTGCAACGTCACTTGAAGAAATGATTAGTTTATAAAACATTACTGTCAAATTCTGAAAGAAAATGTAAATCAATGCATAAAATTGGGTAGACTAACCAGGTTGCTTTAATTCAACTATTTTCAGTAATAGTGAGTAATGAAGGAATTATGATAGCAAATTTTATTGTTGATTGAATTCCAATGCATCAGAAATAATTCAATTTCCTCTTAAACCTTGTAAAACTTATCCTTGCATCTGGATCAAGTAGGGCCTCCAAACAATACTTTTCATTAAGTATTTCAGGTTCTTAACTTGAGAACTGGGCATAGTTACAGACTTTTATCAAGCTGATTGTCCATATCTTCTTTAAAAGAAGACACAAATTAAATTTTACTATTAAAATTATAGATCTATTATTTCCTAGTAGTAATGCAATTATAATGAAGTACTTGATAAGACAAGGCTTGGGGAGTTTCATCGCTACTGAAGCAATTCTTTATAAATGTTGAATTTCTCTTACTCCTCTCCAAAGAGAGATTATCTCTAGCTTTTTCAATTTCAATTACCAACTGACAAACTGGAATAAATGTACTACAAACAAAAGAAATTAAATAACGTGCAAGTAAATATTGTCTTAGGCCTTTCCCCCCATGCTAATAATTGAGTGAATGCTAAATGGGATTTTCATCAAAGATCTATTTGTAAGCAGCGGTAAGCAGTAGCAGACAGCCCCAGCTTTCTGCTGCGTCATTTCCAGCACGTCAAAGGCCAGCTCTGGCTTATTCACAGCAGCACTGTTATGAAGAGTGGAAAAACAGTGATGATACTGGAGGGCCATAAGATCAATGTGGAAGCTGAGCACAGACGATAATCTGCCACTGGTGATTGTGGATGCTTACAAATGACCAAAAGGTGCACAACTATAATTTGCCATTTTGTTAAAGTGTAACTTTATATTGTGCTCTTGAGGCTTGGAGCTCATTCTGCCTGTGAGTGAACCCAGTGTTACCCTCAGAACCTGTAGCTCCAGACAGAGGGGTGGGTCAAACTCAGTTTAGTGTGCAGTAACTTTTGTGGAGTGATAAAACTTTAAAAAATAAAAATAAAAAATGCCTATTTTATCTTTCTATTGCTAGTGCTGGTGAGCTGGTGATGGATGTGAGGCAGTGAAGAGGTCAAAGAAGGTGAAGGTTTTAGGAACAGAAGTGCTGGGTAGAGTGGAGCCAAACAATGAATCTGGAGGGGACTCAGATCTCATCAGGAAGGAAGAAATCTTTACAAGGTAACAAGAAAAAGTGATTCACGGAACAGGTCAGGAGAGCTCCAGCTAGGTAGGCAAAATACTCATCTTAAGAGATGAAATGTTGTGGGGGAAATCTCATGAAAATCAAAGGGAGATCGGTAGAGGGGTGGGATCAAGAGGTTGGGAGGTGAGGGGTGGGAAGTACTGGGGATGGATATTGGCCAAATTATGTTATAGTGTGTAAATACGCAAATATGTAACAACAAATTCCACCATTATGTACAACTGTAATGCACCAGTAAAAATGTGGAAATGAAGATGGAATGTAAGTTAAAAATGGGTTATTCACAGTAGTCTCTGCACTTGTGCTACTGGCTCCACGCCTTCTGCAATGCCTGGTTGTTCTCTCAGGTGCAGAAGACAGGCACAGGTGTTATGTGGCAACCATTCATGTTTCAGCATCAGTAATTCCATGCTTCTTACAAGAAATTCAAGGACTACAGACAGATGCAACAGAAACAACTTAAAAAAATTGTTCTTCAGGTACAGTGCATATGGACTCAGGAACCCGTTAGCTAGGGACAAGGTGTTCCTTCCTCTTTGAGGGGCTGAGTTGGGTTGAAGGAATGGTGAGTGTGTTAAGAGCCGATGATCTGGGCAGTACCGTCAGGACTGTATGAAGGGCTTCCTTTCTAATTCACCACATTTAATCCTCACAGAAACTCTTTAGGGTAAGTATTGTCTTTGTTCTCTCTTCCTCTCTCACAGCACACACATCTCAATGTAAACTGAATACAGATTCATACGAATCTACACAAAATATTGTTCCATTTTCCCTCCCTCTTCTTGCTGCCTGCTGTGGAGCTAGTGTGAACTTGGCCATTTGTAAGGCGCTGCTCTCATACCCTCCCTCCATTCTTCACAGAGAGTCGTTTGTTAGAGTAGAGGGCACCCTTTCAGAGGTGGGCTGAGGAAGAGTTCCTTTCATTTCCAATCTAGATTCAGGAATTGAGCCTGGGTGAGGTTACAGGACACTGTGGTTACATGGTTAGTGAGTAGCAGGTCTCAGATCGAGCTCAGGTCTGTGGAAGGTCCCTGGTCTTTTTAATTCACACTCTGCTTGGGAAGTGGCAATGCCCTGAAGACAAGCAAGCTATGGAGGGTACAAACCTTATGGAGGCATTGATTCTTGGTTCTTGATATTATGCATGTGCCAACCCTCCCCTTGTGAGTCCAAGGGGGAAGGTTTCCCAAAATTTTGTGCCTTGGGGGCCTTGCTTATCTCGTCCTAGTCCTGATCCTCCCCTAGGGTGAAAATGGCCTTAGGACAGTGGTTCTGTCTTGAGAGGGAAAAGATAAAAAATGTTCAAAATGATTTCTTTTTAAATTACATTTAGAACATGACAGTGTTGGTGAATTAGCTGATATCAGTGCAAAAATTGGAAAAGGAGAATTATAATTTTTTTGCTCAGGAAATAGACTTCTCTCGGGAAATAAGAGACACCAAATCTATCAACCAGTGTTGTAATGTACAACTGAATTGCTGGCTTTTCTGGAAATTTACCTTCTCCGATCAATGTTTAATTAATGTGCCTGCCTCTTGCTGAAAAAGAATGGTCACAAAGCAGGGTACCAAAATATGCCAAGAGCCTGGGGACTAGGGCTCAGTTGTAAATAACTTCAATGCTTTTTATTTATAAATTGAAAGGAGAGTTTTGTAAACATCGTAGTTGCTCTCTTTTGTAGCTTACCTTGTTACCAGAACATACCTATGAGCTCCTTGTTGCGAACGTCTAGTGCCATATTCCTCAAGGCGGTTGCCACAGAAGAGACCACTCTATCATTATCCATCCTCAAAAGCTCTACAAGGATGGGAAGCCCTTTTTCTTTTCGGACAGCTGCCCGGATGTATGCTGCAAACTAGTGAGCAAAATAAGGCAGTAAGTAATATAAAAACAGAGGCCCATTCTGACATTGCTATTGTCAAAAAAGATGCATTCAAGAGATGAACTAACAGATTAAATGTTTTCTTTCTAATTGGAGATTAAATTTGTGATGCCAGTAAAGGGGGTGGGGGTGGGGGAAACCAGTTTGGGAGAAAGATAGGCTGATGGGATGACTGATTTAAAAAGAAATCCCAATCCTTGAAAATCTCAAACCACCATCTGTCAGACATTTTTGTGCAGAACACAGAAGGCAGTGATTACTTTCTATCTCAGATACATAAACATGATTAAGAAAGGATTGCATGTTTTCTTTGTAGTTGGCCTTATGCCAGGTCCAGAGACTATAAATAGGATGGCAGGGACAATAACCTGTCAGGGCATGTTAAAGGAAGACATCCAACAGGTCATTTATTTTTCTGTATTTCCTGCAACAAAATTTAGATTTCAGCTCCTTGTCAAAGAGATTGCTTAGAAAAATCCTTTGCCCCAGAAGAAAGTGAATTCTTCAGAAACGTCCCATAATTCATGTACACTGGTGAAGACTATGTACATTTGTGTGCAAAATGCACTCTCATTCAAGATTAGTTAGCTGCTGCTTTTTTTTAGTCTGCAGTCAAGGAATTCTTTTGTGACTACAAGGCAACTCAATACAAGGAGTCAATTTGTGAGTCATATGAATTGGAAATGAATGCTAAGTCATTAGTGAAGCAAGCAAAAAAATAAAAGTAACATTATAAAATGGATCTTTAATATTGTTTTTGAGCTTTGAGCTTTAATTGACACTTTTACCAATGCACATCACCCTTTAAAATCAGGATAACTGAAAGATACTGCTCAGGAAACATTTTCCTACTACGGCCAAGATATGAGGACAAAGATCTACCCGACCTTTGTATTATTTTGAACATTATGTGACTGACACCCAGCCTCTTGAATACCAACAAAATCGATTATCTTATTAGTACAAATAAGAGGAAAAGATGTCTTTCAAAGATCTAATTATTATTCTTTATATGAAATGATACTCTCTTATTTTCCAAATCAAATGAAATCTGCAGGGGGGAAATAGAGTACATGACTTGCCATAGGCACAAGGGCAGTTTTATCACCTTCTCTCAGAAACCTACAGAACCAACTCCTTCTATCTCACTTGCAGACTACCCACCCAGCCCAGCCCTGTGGGCCTGCCTTCCAGGCACTAATCATCCCTGTTCCTGGAACACCTGCAGACTTAAAGCCTCTGGTCAAAATTATCTTGTTTTCTCAATGAAGGGCCCGTATTTTGACAAATTTTGATACCTTCAGATCACTTCAATATGATGTTTATATTTTAAATGAGCTTGCCATCTGACTTTCATTCACTGAATAATTCCAGAAATGAAATTCTTAAAAACTCAAGTATTTTAATTACTGTCATTTTTATTAGCATCAAATGATCCTTCAGTCACAGAAGCTAGACCATGAATCTTTACAAATATTTATGTGCCAGGAATGATCTTTGTCCTCCACAATTATTATCTCACTTAATTTTCAAAACCACCTCATTATGTAGGTATTAATATTAACTCCATTTACAGAGAAGGACACTGAGGACAAGAGATCCTAGACACCAGCTCATAAGAGATCTAGGATTCAGAACCAATGCTTAACACAGTTAATACACTTGAATTAGAAACAACAACAAAATGCCCACATTGGCTTAGTTAGCACTAGAATCATGAGCATTGGCGTATATTCAGAACAGCAGCCACCTGCATGACACAAACCATATTTAGGCCTGTCAATGCTTTCCACTGTCATGGATAATCCAGGGGCTAAAAGAGTCTCATTTTGGGTGGTGGTGGTGGGAAAGTAGCCATAAATAGGTGCTATAGTAATTCTACTACAATATACTTGTCAGGAAGTTCCTAGATGACATTTAGAAAGTTTTATGAACTTGCTTATGGTTTTTAACAATAGGAAACCACTTTCAATTTTCATAAAGTCATACCATGTATAAGTAGACATGGAAACTCTAGATCTGTAACCATCTTGGAGAGGAACACAGAGAGGTCCCCTCTCCTTTCACCACAGCACAGCCTGGCCTCAGCTTATCATCTCTCACTGTGACACCACACTGGTTCCCAAAGGGAATCCCAATCCCTACTTTTCTTTCTTGAGTCAATCTTTTTCATGGCCAGAGAAGTGATCCAACAGTGTCCACATCAGCTTAAACACTTTCAGAGGCCCCTGTGTTTGTAGGTCCTGAAGCTGGGTCTTCACACCTGAACACCGTACTGGGCTGCAACCTGGCCCATTCCCTGTTACCATCCCCTCTGCCTCAGGCACCAGCCTAGTCTCACCCTAGCTGCCCTCTCCTCCCTGATGGGCTTTCTCCCATTGTCTCTTTTACCTACATCACTCCCTCTACACCCCCAACTTCAGACTCTACTGCTTTAATTTTATTCATCATTAAAGATCTTCTCTGGGCAGCACTGTCCCTCAGGAAGCCACCCACACCTCCATGCTTGCATCTTCTCCTCACTCTTCCTTCCCTCCTAGGCTGCAATGGATGCCCTCTTGCAATATCCCACAGCACAGATCCTGTGGACTCCATCCTATACTGACAGGCTCTGTTTTCTCACTAGCCTTCAAATTCTCCCAGGGGGAATCAGGTCATATTCATCTTTGGATCCCCAGGGCAACTGCTTGTCTCCCTCCCTTCTTCCTCTCTCCCTTTCAAGGACAAACTCTAAATAAACAGGTCCCTTTCACTACCATGGCTGATCTGACAAAAAGAAGTATGGACAAGCAGAAGACATCTCACCTTCCAATTGCCAGCAGAGAGGTTCTGGAGAGACCCAGCAGAGCCTTCCAAGGTGGCTGGGTTGGAACTTTCTGCTAGAAGAGTCAGATATGGTTTTACCACTGATGGGTGCCATAGCATCTCAACTCCTTTGGGGGACTTTGACAGTCCTGGGATAGGACCAACTCCATCCCACTGAAAGACAAGCAGCATGCGTTAAGTGGAAGCAAAATGGACATGATCTCATAAACTCTAAAACATGCATCTTTGCTGGACTGAGCTTTATTTTAGTTAGATAGGATTTTTCTTGTCAAATATGGGATTTAAGCGGAAAAAAAAACCTTCAGAATTTCATACGAAACAAAATGCTAACTTGATCTTCTTGTGGAGTTCTCTTTTTCTTTTTCTTCTTTTTCCCCCAGCAGCTTGGCTCAGAGTCTTTGCTGGGAGACTCTTTTCCTAGTAAGTCATCCAACTCGTTCAGTCCGAGCAGCCGGGCCTGAGGGACCTCCAGCTCCAGCCGATAGGACAGGTTCCTCAGGGTGCACACACAATTCTCCACTGTCTGAAACCCAACGGGGCGGATAATTAAAAACTGCATACAAAATGCTTCTGTACCAAATGCAACTGATAGGAAATAAATGGGGACTATGAAAGAACTTTTTTATTTATGAAAACCTGAAATGATGCAGAGAAAGAATTGTGCTTTAGAAGTCTGGGGGACTATCAAAATGGTCAGGAGCAGAGCCACTCTCAGGACAACTGAGGGTCTGATTTTATGCTGACTTACACGTGTAAGGCTCTGGCCCAGAGCTTCTGTGTTGGTTGTCGCAGTGCCAAACTGCACCCAAGATGCCAGAACCTCACCCATCACCACTGCAAATCCTCAACATGACAACAGGTGTCACCAACAATCCCTTGTAGCATCTCCCTCCTCCTCATTCTTCTGTCTTTCCCCTCCCTCTGAAGAATGCTCCCAGCTTTCTTTATGTTGACATTTGCCTTCTCTGTATGGTCTGTTGAGTGGCCAATTGTCACTTAAACTCAGAGTGTTTAAAATCAAGTTCCACATTTGTCTACCTAGCAAACTCACCTCTGCAACTTACTTCCTCTTCTCAAGTTCATCTGTAGATCTTTTGGTCCATTGAGACTCAAATAAACTGTGGCTGTCACCTTGAACTTCTCTCTCACCTTCTCCCTGAACCTACCACTCATCATACCTCTTTTCTTTTTCACTCATTTTTACCTACCAAGACACAATGTCCTCTCCTAGTCCAGGCCATCCTAACACCATGTACCTGTCCTACCTTGGAATCCCTGATACTTTGAGTTCTGCCTTGCTATTTCTTCCCACCTTCTTCAGGCCCTAGGGAAGATCCTGATTGACTGTTACAACTGACCAATGACAAGCAGAATGCTCTAAACTTGGGCAGGGATGGAGAAACAGAACAGGGAGAGTAACGACACGGCAGGAGGAGAATATGAAACAGTGCATCAAAGGGTGCTGGGGGGTTGGGGATTTAGTTCAGTGGCAGAGGGCTTGCCTACCATGTGCAAGGCCCTGAGTTCGGTCCTTAGCCCTGAAAAAAAAAAAGTGGGTGCTGGGACAGGGACTGTGGATTGCAGTGGGGCAAGAAGGATGGGGGATTGCAGGGCCTTGACTAGGAATTTTTACTTAGTAGATGCTCAGATACAGGTGGGTATGTTTCTAGAAGCAGAACATATAGAACTGGAAGAAAAAGCAGCAGGGGCTATCACCTGGAGAATGAACGTAGGAGGACCAGAGAGACAGCGAGGACCTATGTGCGATGTCCTTTACCACACTAAATCACTCTGTTCATGGTTCTAGGGCTATTTTCTTAAGCTAGGAAGACTGACTTCAGAAATTTCAGAAACAGTCAATGGCATGCAAATATGGTATTAGGAAATTGTTGTCACCTGGCACCATGCCCTCATGCGGCCAGGACGACACTGACCTTGCTGTCGTAATCAGATGTGTTCACGCACGTGTGGATCACATACAACAGCGAGTCCACCAACCCCTCACAGGATCGCATTTGCTTCCGTGCTTCCTCCCCCGCAGAGCTGAGGTTCCTAAGTGGGTGGAGATATGTGGGAGCTGCTGAGATGAACAACTTGCTCATTAGGCAGGAAGACTTACCTTAATGATCCAAGAGAACGGACAACATATGGCAGCCATTCAGATTTGGTATGAGCAGACATTTTGGAGCTTGTATTTTAATATTCCCCAAGCTCAACAAATCCACCCAAATAGAAGGGAACGTGAACATTAGAACTTTAACTGTATTGCTCTCATGACAGATCACTTTCTCATCCCCTAACATCATTACTCGAGCCTGTCTTCCTCAGCTTCCTCATATGTAAAAAGGGGAAAATAAAAATAACTACTTCAGAGTCATTGTGAGGAAAAGATGAACTGCAACCTATAAAGCAATTAGGAAAGTGCCTACTCCATAGAAGGCACCATATTATGATGGTAGTTAGTTTTAGACCTACTTTCCCCCCCTTGAAAAGCTGTAAAGCCCATACCATTCCTGTGCCTGTTTTAATGTTTTGCATGTAGTAGGTGGTCATTAAAGTGTTTATTGAATCAACAGAGGAAATACACCATTTACAGTATAAAAACATTAAGTTAAAAATGGGCATTTGCTTATGTTAAAACTTCTCTCATCTTTTCAATTATAAAAAATGCTGAAAATTATTTTTGATCTAATCCATACTGAGATTTTTTTATATTAATTTGCCTTCAAAAACTGATAATAAGTCAGGTGCAGTGGCACATGCTTATAATCCCAAGCAATTTGGGAAGCTTAGGCAAATTCAAGGCTAGCCTCAGCAACTTAGTGAGAACTTGTCTCAAAATAAAGTAGAAAGGGTTGGGGATGTGGCTCAGAGGTAGGGCATTTGCGTAGCATGTGTGAGGCCCTAAGCTAAATCTCTAGCACTGTGCATACACAAAAAATTGACAACAAATTACAAGTACCTTTCTCATTAACAAAGATTCTATGCTAACTTCGAACTTGCCTTTCCTTCTTGGCCTCTGTTGCCCATGATTCCTTGAGGAGTGCCCCAGGCTCTACTTTGGTCCCTTTCTTCATTATCTCTGCACCTTGGTGCTACTTTCCTCTGTTCTGTGACTATTATACAACCTATGACCCATGACTACCAAATATCTATCTTTTGCTATGACTTCTCCGAAACTCCAGACTCATGTGTCCAACTGTTTTTTTTTTTTTGACATTACCACATGGATAGCTAATTTGACTTTTCAAAATGGACATGGCCAACATTCTCAAATGCTTAACCCTCCAATCTTTCTTTTCTCCTCCCCTCATCTCAACAGCATTTTCATATTTCCAGTTGATTCAGACAAAGATCTAGATGTTATCTTTCTTTCCCTTTCCTCCTCCCTTATATTTAATCCAGTAGTAAGTCTTGTCAGCTCCTCCTCATTCTGCCTACCTCTCTCCAACCCCTGATCAAGGCCACTCTCATCATTTGCTGGACCGCAACAGTCTTACCTTCCTGTCTTCACCTCTGCTCACACTGCCTTCCACATCATAGTCAGAAACCAGTTCCATCACTCCTCTGTATGAACACCTTCTCATGGTTTCTCATAGTACTTAGAATAAAATATAAACCTTTCCTCCAATTTAAAAAGTCTTAACATGATCTGGAACCACTCTACTTTTTGCTAAGTGGCCACTGTAAGCTCATTCCTGCCCCAGAGCCTTTACATCAATCCCTTGTTTGAATTATACTACTCATCCTCCTAATCCCCAGCCCTCAAGTAACTCCTGTGATATTTCAGATGTAGGCTTAAATTTCACCTCATGACCAAAGTAATCACCTATAACTGTTCTTACAACATCTTCTTTGTTTTTTAGGTAGTTCTCATTCCTTATTGTCTGACTGTCTAGTTGACTGGGTTACATCAGGGCAGGGCCCTAAGTTGGTCTTTTCACACAGAGGGAGCTCACCAAGTGTTTACAGCCCTGAGCCATGTAGGAGCCTTGAGGGTGTGACCTGTCTGAAGCTGGATGAGGAGGATCACACCTCCCTGGATCCAGATGCTAGAGAGGATGGGATGTTGCTTCCTCTGGTGCCTCATAGGGCAGGTGTCCCACCTGGGAGGTCTTGTGTGAATCTAAACTGGAGGAGCTTGTGGGTTTTCTCAATCCTCCCCCAATCCTTCCCCTGACATAAGGAGGTTGATAGCTGCCTGTCACAATGCTAAAGGCTACAGAAAAGCCGAGTAGGCCTTCCCCGACATCTTAATTTGAATGCTAAACAGTGTTTGCTGAGGGTTTATTCTCTGACACCACACTGAACACTTTCCACCTGCTCACTGTCTCTTCAGGAGTCTGGGATAGCACTGCTACCCTCTGTTGTAAAGATGTGGAAACTGAGGCTCAGAATGGGACTGGAAGCCAAGGTGTCTGAGGCCAGAGGTCCCTCTCCTTAAGAGTTTTGTTTCAAGTCCCTGGGTCACTGTTAAGCTGAGAAAAGGGTTGAATGTGATCTGATGAGCATTAATGAAAATAATGAGTCTTACTGTGTACACTTAAAAGAGCCTTATTGATTTTAATGCTAAAGGTAATAATTTAAAAATTGTATTTGAGCTTATATTATTTATTTATAAAATTCAAAACCAATGATTGTTTAAAAGTTATACAACTCTACCTCCATTAAAGACTTTATTCCATTTTGCATTTAAACAACAACAACAAAAAAGGCTGCAAACACATTTGTAATCAGAATGTGATAACTAGAAAAACGCTGTTAAAATGGAAAACACTGGAATTTTGGCAGTAATCTCAAACCGAAAAGGCCTTTCTAAATAATTCACAGAAATGATTTGTGAGAGAGCTTCTTTAAAGGCACAAGTCTGTATTCATAGCTTTTCTTACAGAATAAAAAAGTCCAGTGGCCTCAACAGTGAAACAAAACTGGAATTTAGATATTAACAAAATCCTTCTACAATTGATTTACCTATGGCACACAGAATTTAACCACAGAATTAATTGGAAGGAAGAAATAAAAACTTTACCTTAGGCAACCAGTCGTGTTACGCAGAACTAGTGAAGTTTGAAATTTAATTTTATGATCATCATCAAAAGAAGAATTATTCCACCCAGAATGTGGAACGATCACAGTGCTTGTTAAGGTTGAGAGAGCATCTCGGATGATTGTCATCTTTACGGCATCACATGAGGATAAATTCCAAAGAACTCCTAAAAAACAAAATTTCAAAAATCAAACTGTTAAGAGATTCTGTAGCTTTAGGAATGAAATAAACATATTAGCTCTGTTTAATGGGAATTCAGTCTGTCCCAAACCTAATCTATGGCCCATATCTGCAGCCAGCCTGGGGATGGACCTCTATTAAGTGTTGAGTCAATATATTTGAGTTTTTGGCAGTATTTTACAAAATTTTAAGACTCACTTCAAATTTCAGAGCCTCGGTATCTATCAGGCAAGACAACTGTGGTTTTTGCAAACCAAATAAGAGTTATTGTGAGGGGAAAAAGGGAACAAAGGTCATAAATAAAATGCACCTGTGAGTTTTGTAAAACTGTTCTTCTTGCGTTGTCCCTTATGTTCACCAGCTACGTAAGGAGTCACTTTTACAATTCACGACTTGGAAATAATCCCTTTGTCTTAAAGACTGAAGGTCGGCATGGGCATGCTTCTCTTCGTCAGGCTGCTGCTGCGTCACCTCCTTTCTTTTCTTTTATCTTACTTTTGTTACCAGGAAGCTTAATCTTAAATACAGTGCTTGAGTCATTTTATTAGCATGGATAGTTATTTTATTTGCTTCATCTTTCTTATTTTGATAAAGTTCAAACATTTTCATCTCCTCTTCAAGGAATTTATTACTACGTGTTCTACAAGTATAAGTAATTGTCATTCCCTTTTAGAGAGGTGAAACTAACAATAAATTAAAAATCATTCATATTGTAATTTATATCAAGATTTCCAGGACAAGAGACCTTAAATGTAGCTATTAAAGTGTAATTTAAATTGCTAAGCACATTAGAGGGTCTTCATTTCTGTGTCAACCATGAGGAGGGTGAAATTATTGTTACAGCACTTTTTGAATAATTGTGCGTATAGGAATCAGAGCAAGTTTGAGATGACATTTTCACATTGGTGCAATTTTCTGAGTAAGAGGGAAGGAGGTGGATGTGAGGGTGCAGCTGCTGCTCTGTGCTTGGAAGTCTTTCAGAGTCCTACTCTCCTGACACATGCTTGCAAGCTGCTCAAGACTCTTCACAGCGCCTTCAGAACTATCCACACGATAACCTCATGGCCCCATGCGAAGGCAAAATCTGCTCATGTCCACAGGAGTTTGCTGAGTTTGTGAACATGAGTGATCTAGAGTGTCCGGCAGCAGACAAGACTGAAAACTGCTGCTCCTGTTGTCGTGACCCAAGCAGTCACCCAGGAAGCTGCCTGCTCAGCCTTCTCTGGGCGTGTTGTAGAGGAGGCAGCTATGAGAGAGTATATGGGAGCTTTTATCTCTGTGAAAGAAGGAGAGGTGGCAGCAAAGGGCTAGGACTGAAGAGAATAAAACACCCTGACTATACACCAAGAGGGCCAACCAGCCCTTCCCTTGTCTGTCCCAGACTTTCTGCTTCACAGAATAAATGCATTCCAGTCAAGTTAAATGCAAGGCAAGGTTTATGGAAAGTAAAGCCCACAATATTAGAGGCTATAAGAATATAGTTGACCCTCATTATCCATGGGGGAGGGGGACTGTTTCCAGGCCCCTGCAGATACCAAAATGTGCAGATGCTAATGTTCCTTACATTAAATGGAAGTATAAGATTTGCATATAACCTATGCACCCTCCCATATACTTTAAGTCACCTCTAGATGCCGTAAAGCTATACCCAACACAATATAAATGCTAAGCAAAGAGTTGTTATGCCATGCTACTTTATTTTTTAAAGAGGACAGTGAGAGACAGAGACAAAGAGAAAGAGAGAGAGAGAGAGAGAGAGAGAGAGAATCAATTTTTATTGAGTTTTTCACATGGCTTTTGTTGCTCTGACACTTAGTTGTGTACATGGGAGCTGGGGTTTGAACCCGTGTACTTGCACATGCCGGGCAAGCACCATAACCGCTGAGCCACTGCTCCAGCCCCTCTATTTTATTTTTTAAATTTACATTTTTATTATTTTATTGTTATTTTTATATAGCTTTCTTAAATTTTTTTTTTAAAAGAGAGAGAGAAAGAGAAAATCAATTTTTATTTACTTTTTCATCTGTTTTCATTGTTCCAACACTTAGTCATGTACGTGGTGCTGGGGTTTGAACCAAGGTCTTCATGCATGCCAGGCAAGCACCATAACTGCTAAGCCACTGTTCAGCCACAGTTGGTTGCTTCTCCAGATCCAGGAATTCATAGAGGGCTGACTATGTATCTCTACAAGAAGTGTCACAAACTTCAGGTGACGTCACAACTAAGAGGGGTGGTCTGTCAGTGTGTTGGATCCTGGGGTCCATGTTGAGAAATTCTCTGATCACTGGCAGGAAAACTTTTTTTTGTTGTTTCTGTTTCCTTTTCTGGTTAAAAAAAAATTTTTTTTTTTTAAGAGAGAAAAAGAGGGATAGTGTGTGTGTGTGAGAGAGGGAGGGAAAGAATCAATTTTATTTAGTTTTTCATGTGACTTTTGTTGCTCTGACACTTTGTTGTGTACATGGTACTGGCGTAAAAACCCAAGTCCTTGCACATGCCAGGCAAAGGAGAAACTGCTGAGCCACCACTTTAGCCCTCCTGGTTACTTTTTAATACTTCCTTCTGCAAGAGGATATATCCCCACATTTGAGGATCCACATGATTTTCTGTGTGGGACTAGAATTTTGTCTTGCTTTTTCATCTTCCCAGGAATTGAGAATGATCAGTAGTTAGATGTCATTCTATATAGGTTGCTATTAACCATTATGTTTACTTGGGATTAGACATGGAATAAACATAATCAATATAAACAAAAGTAACATTATTTATTGTGGCTTCATTTTGTGAGACACTCTGATTTACATATAATACATAAGATTCAAGCTGTTCAAAATGAATGAATTTTCCTGCTTGATAATTTTATAGATTTGGAATTCTACACGCCAATTTTTGAAAGGTTGGTGAGCATTTAAATTTCTTTTTTTCCCTTTTTTTTAAAGAGAGAAGGACAGTGAGAGAAAGACAGAGAGAGACAGAGAGAATCAGTTTTTATTAAGTTTTTCACGTGGCTTTTGTTGCTCTGACACTTAGTTGTGATTGTGGGTGCTGGGATTTGAACCCGTGTACTCGTGCATGCTGGGCAAACACTGTAAACATCGAGCCACTGTTCCAGCACTGAGCCTTTATATTTCTAAACTTAATGTTAATTTAAACTCCATTAGGCTAGTACAATGAGGATTCACCTGGTTATGGTGTTATATATATGCAGCACACATAGAAAGTGCTGAAAAATATTTGTTGATGGATTTATTTTACATCTTTTCAGACTTAGCTTATAGGTATTACTTCCCCATTGTACTTTTTCTTAAAACTAAGTCTTTAGGAGTGTCTTTAAAGGTCTGTAACTGTGGGGAAAGAGTCAGAACAATGTTCTGGACCTTTAATGGGATCTGTTGGTACAGTTGTGCCTGTCTTTCTCACTCAGACCACCATCTCAGCTAAGGGGATAGTAGAATCCTATTGTTGTTCCATCTCCCAGAATCAGAAATAAGAGTTAATGCTACATGCCAGAATCCCATTCCCCAAACTGCAGAAGAGAAAGGAACAGTGTTGTTTAAATCATAAAATATAAAATCATTTAAATACATGTACCCTTCACAGTAGAAAAGCTGGTTAGGCTATCTCTGGTCAACCATATGACTTATTGATCATAAGACCAGTCTGTTACTGAAATATAGGCTTTCAGTTCTGCAATAACACACACACATACATACACACAAACCCAAAAGTTGAAAGTTATTCCTGACCAGAAAAAAGGGAAGGATTCTATTTTTGGTAAGTATGTGCCATTCAAGGGACTCTCACAAAGGCAGCTTTGTCACCCTGTCTCATGGATTATATTATCCTCTAACCCTGTATTTTACATGTAACCCAGAGCCAAAACATTTGGTGTACATTTAACTAGCCATTTCTGACATCAATGTAATGTTTGAATACATTGCTTCCCTCCCCCTATTTTCTATCTCCAAGATATGGTTATGAAAAGTCAAAGCAACGAGTTTTGATCAACAAATACTGGATGTGAAAGGTTCAATCAAACATAAAAGCTTAGATATGGAATGATTAATTTGGCTTTTCAATTCAAAGTAAGAAGCACCATTCTTAAGACCACCTAATAATACCTGTGTGTGCTCCACCTCACTAAAGGAGTAATGAAACAATGTCCTCTTCACTCAGTTTATCTAGGGCTTCATTTAATGGGTCAGGAAGAATCTTGCTGGGGCCATAAGTAATGAACAGAAAATATACCAATTCTCAGATGTAGCAAGACTGATGAGAAAGTAGAAAGCTGTAAGATTAGCATTCTCCATCAACACAATAAACCTCTGGCTCTGACACGCTAACGCAAAATTTGGTTCAAAAATATTTAGAGAGTGGATTCTCAATTACCTCCAGTTCCCAAAGGAAAAAAAAGTTAAAAATAAACTACAGTTTGGTTTAGGAAGCTTGAGGTTTTATTTAATTCAAAGCAATTAGCTATCTGTTGTAAGGGCTACGAATCTACATATACAAACTAATTTAGAAAACATTAGGAAATTTCAGGCACATTATTATAGAAAACACTGCTTATTCTCTACCATAGAAAGAGTATACGTAATTATAAATAACCAATAAGCACAATGAAATACTGCCATGAGAGGAAAGTTCATTTTCTCCACAAAGAATGAATAAAGTAATTAAAATAACATTTCACACAAATCCTATGCTGCAGAATTTTGAAAGAACTCATGTTTAAAACTAGCTTTATTGCTATTCTAATGGCCAACTGATAATTATATAGTCAATTTAGAAGCTGGCTTTGCTGATTAATTAAAATAATAGCAACTATTTGAAAAGTGTATTTCTTAAAGGACATTAAAAACCAATGAAACAAAATTTATAAAATGTGATTTCTCTGATGGGATAAATACACAATAGCTGACACACATATTCTTTCTAAGACAATATTAAATTATTCAATTTTATATAGCATTTGATTTGTGCTCTATTTCCTAATTATTAAAAAACAAGTGTTTGTAGACAGTGCCAAAAAAAAAAAAAGAAAAAAGAAAAAGAAAAAGAAAACCCACCCCCCGGGAGCATCATTGTGTTCAAATACAAATATTACTGGACACGCCCTTGCCTTTCTTGAGCCAGCCACTTTCTGTCTATTCTTGGTGTCTCTGTTTCAGTCATGCTTCTTCACAAGATGTCTACAAGGTAGTACAACTACCCCAGCCTTGGGGATGTGAAGAACATTAAAAGAGGTAACAGATAAGGAGGACTTGGTCCCACTATCCTGTGCCACCATGCCCATGCACCAGCTCTGCTTGGCATGGATGTTGATCCCTTCCTGGCAACTTTGCAGCCATGCACTTGTTGGAACATTCTGGTGTTATGTATGCCCAAGACCACGAGCAATCTTAAAAAATACGGGTAGAAATATAAGATTAATATCACAAATTTAATAGCATCAGGGGCTTCAGATTGCATTTGAGGATGAGGGTTTGTGGCCATCTAGTAAACCCACACTTCTTCTTCTTCTTCTTCTTCTTTTTTTAAAGAGAGGGACAGTGAAAGAGAATCTATTTTTTATTTAGTCTTTCACATGACTTTTGTTGCTCTAACACATTGTTGTGTATGTGGTTCTGGGGTTTGAACTCATGTCCTTGTGCATGCCAGGCAGGCACCATAACTGCTGAACCACCGCTCCAGCTCCCAAATCCACACTCCTTAATAGCCAGGTAGAGAGATGGGCCTCTGCTCTGAGGGGCCCTGACTGCTTTCCATTATTTCCTAGACAGTCTTTGGTTTAAATACTCAGGATCTAGCAAAAATGTATCTCCTATTTCTTCTCATTGCAGCTTCCTCTGAAGTTCTTCTCTTACATCCAGTGGAGTTTTTTAAATCTTTTTAGGGTTTTTTTTTTTTGGAAGAGGAAGAGTAATGTCAAAATGTCAAAATGGTACCTGCATCCAGTTACAACATGGCTACCTGTCACCCACTAGTCTTAAATCTACATATATTGTATCTTTTAGATTTATGTTACCTCTAACTAGGTACATAGAATATCATAATCTGAAAATCCAAAATGCTCCAAAATCCAAGTCAGATTTTCAGATTCTGGTCGCTCAGTCAATAAAGTTTATGCAAATATTCAAAATCTGAAAAACTCTGAAACCTGAAACACTTCCTATCCCAAGCATTTCAAATAAAGAATACTTGACCTGAATAGACTGTGCCATCCAACATGGCAGCCATCAGCCATGTGTGGCTATTGAGCGCTTGAATTGTGGTCAGTTCAAATTGAGTTGTATAAAATATATATTAGGTTATGAAGACTTGGTATATTTTGCATTCAAAAATATTTGATTAGAAGTTGATCTGATACTTTTGAACTCTTGGGTCAAATAAAATGCATTACTAAAGTAAATTTTATCCCCCCTTCTTTCTTAATGTGGCTACTAGAAAATTTAGAATTACATGTGTAGCTCACATTATACTTATGATGAACAGTGCTGGTAGAGATCCTTGTGTGTTTTCATGCCAGCCTCTGAGGGAGATACAGAGCTGAGGTACCTGTTCTCAAAAGCCTTATGGCAAACAATTACACACAGGCTTGAATGCTCTGTGTGTACCTGGCATTCCACATAGCTCTTCACAGAAACACAAAGAGAAGAAATGGGAGATGTGATTTTGCTAGTTCCTAAGTTTTGAGCTGGAGAATGTCTAGGAAATAATGGAGGTTCATGCTGGAAACAGGCAGGGGCCCTCCGAGCAGAGGTCCAGCTTCCTCTCATGGGGTCCGAATCCCATACTCACTACACTGTGCTGCCTTGCCTTAGACAAGATTTGGAGTATGGGAGCTTCTGTTTGGTAGGGCTGGGGACCACCAGTTTGAGTTGCAATGTGAAGGATAGAGGCCAGGAAGAAGCAGGGTGAGTGGGGAGCCCCTTGGGCAGACTGCATTTCTGGGGGTGCAGTGTGTGTGAGTGGGAAGGTGCAAGAATAGGCCTACTCTGGAAGGTGGTTACAGTATAGATTGGGACTGGCAGGTGGGAAGATTTGAAATGTTGGCATCGGTGTTACCTTGGGATGATGATGAGACTGATCAATCAGAAGGGGCAGGGCCTACATCCCAGGAGAGTAGTTAGGAGGGAGGTGATGAAGACTAGAAGGAGTGAGGAGGTGAGGGGTAGGCCCACTAGGAAGAGGATTGTGGTAAGTGATTGTGGTAAGACTCTGGAGCCTGATGCAAGCTGAGGCTGGTGTTGAAGATGAGCGAATAGCTTGCATGTGTGTAAAAGTATGGTGCTATTCAGAGAAATGAAGAAATCAAGGGGGGAGTAGTAGGGAGAGATCAGTGCTATCAAAAATGTCTGCCATCTGTGGCTTCAGGCTAATCGCTCAAGCTTTCCACTAGGACTGTAATGCCACAGACAAATTATGAAACCAAATGAAATTGAAATAATGGGAAGGTGATTATTATGAGAGTGGGACAAAAGTACTGTCTTCAATTACAGAAAAATGCCTTTCTCTGGATAAATGCTGAGGAAAATAAGTCATGGTGGTATACAATCATTCCCAGGGTTCCTAAAATGCCATATCTCAGCAGAGGTCCCTGAAACATGTCGAGTGGCCCCCTGAGTGGCTGATGTGCAGTGCTGTTCCTGGTCTATAGGCATGGAGCATAGCTTTCTTCTTTCTGGCCCACTAGGCTGGCTGGTTGCATCCCTGGTGCTTTGTGGGAATTTCTACACACAGAAGATGTGTATTCCTCATCAGGCATGGGAGAGCTCACTGACTCATCTGAGTGGTGAGAGGATGTCATTGTCTCAGGTTTCAGCAGCAGAGATGAGAGGATGCTTAGGCTTTCTGGGAAAGAATCTTCCTACAGGCAGTTGTATGGGACTGAAGACTGGGCTACCACCACACTGTACACGTGGGGTCCCAGACGACACAATGGATTTGAAGGGGCTTGCTCCTGCTATTGAAATTTCTCTCTAGATGAAGGACATGAGTGACACATCTTTAGTGTCTTTAGAGAACAAAAGTACTAGACTGTTTCTGTGATTATTGCAGGCACAAAGGTGGACCACAGCACTGTTGAAAGATCTATCAATTTCCAGAGATCCATTTACAGAATCACATTTGCATTTCAACATCTTCATTATTCTAGGTAATTTTACCATTTCATGGGTATGCTGAAAGGATTAATGATACAACATAGTTATACAGGCCATGTTCCCTGGAAAGGCATTTTCATAGAAAACAAACAGGCTTACAATTCAGAAATGCTGACTGAGAATTGCCCGTGGGGACATAAAAGATGGTTCCTTCTGTTACAGGAGTTAGTAAAAAGAGAACAGGTTACATTTAAAAAAAAAAAAATCAGTGAATTGTACTGATGTAGATGCTGCAGTCAGGGCAGTGGCCCCTGCCACCCGTGTCGTATTGCAGCATCAAAAACGAAGAATTAGGTCATTCACACTATCAAAGAGATTTACCCCAGAAAGTCACTACAGTCAAATATTTCACAGCTGACTTCTGTGTCCCAAGAACACCCTTATTCATCTCTAACTGCACTAAATCTTCAACCCAGTTTTCTGGTGCCAGAAGAAGCTCTGAGACAAGGGAGACTCAAGTCATAAGCCACAGGACATCAGGAAGATTTTGAGGAACCTGGCCTGGGATCTCCTGGACATCTTCATTTCAGAGTTTCTCCATGTACCTTTCTCCCATTTGTAGGCTGACTAGTCTACCAAGGGACACCATGTTGCTGGGAAATTCAACTCTGACCAATGATGGATGACACAAGTTCTCTCTTTCCTTTTTTTTTTTTTTTTTTGGAAACAGGGTCTTGCTGTGTTGCTCAGGCTGGCTGCCAATTCTTGATTGCCCTGTTTCAGCCTCCCAAGTAATGGCTGAGATTACAGGAGCACATTACCATGCCTGGCTAACTATCCAAGTTCCATATGTGACCTCAGAGTCTCCCCTCTTGACTGCCTCAGTTTACCCAGCACTCCTTCCATTTGCAAGGCTGCATCATTTCATATTCAGACTACAAATCTTGAAATATTCACAAGACTAAATTCACATTTCAGCAAACTGAAGCTTTATGATTACACCTGATTACTAGTTTGATATGACTGTACTGGTGTAAAGTCCAAGGGTATTTCTCAATAATGCCAGGTAAAACTCAGAGTTAAGGTTATTGCAGGATGTTTTCATTCCTTTTTGGTAGCAATCTGAAAGAACCAGGGAAATGCCATGTGAAAACAGGCATTTGAATCCCCAGAGTTGCTCTTGTTCAGCACTTCTTAGTGGCCATGAATGAGCACAACAGGCAGAATATGAGGGCTTGCATGTCAGCAATTCAGTCCAGAGCTTCACTCGTCTAATCTCTCTGGACCTGCTTCTTGACTATAATATGGAGGGGGTGGGGATATGTAGAGCAGGAGATTTATTTAGTGTCTGTTCCAGCTCAAGGTTCTCTATGAACTAAGAATTGGCCTATTTATAATAAATTGTTATGGTTTATTATCAATTAAACTTTAAAAAATTATCATTTTCTCATGACCAATTTTTATAGTGATTCTGTTGTTATTATTTTATAAAGTAAACCGAGTGATGAGGACTACTACTGATTTTGGCTGGGAACTGGGAGCCGATATTGCTAGATATCTGAAAAGAACTCATGTAGCTCCTAACAGCTCTGGTCCACAAAAGCAGGGTAGAAGGTTGTAGACTGCTTCCTCTCTGGACAGAGAATAAAGGAATGTTTGGAAGACATACCAATTAGGTCATCCTGTGATGCTATGGCAAGTTCAAAAGACTCAATGTTACGTCCAATTTCATGCTCTGAACAGTGTCTAGAATCTATTGCAGGAATCTAAAAATTTCTAAATAAATAGTGTAGAAATATTTTACTTAAGCCATATGGATGAATAATCACTTTCTAAATTAGAAAGAATATGAATATAGATGTTATATGAACAAAGTCTACTATTATTGAAGAATAAAGGATACTTTTTGTTATTTAACATTAGTGTTATTAGGAAGAAATGAAAGTGATATTTTGGAACAAGTAGATTATGTGCAGTAATTTCAATTTCTATAGTTTTGAAAGATGATGCTTTCAGGATGTTCAAGACTAGAAACTCATATTTCCTATCTGAGAAACACTAATAATCTTGAACAAATGAGTTCAACATATCTTTTTTGGTGACATGATGCTCACACTTTCAAGCCACAGTTTGTGGCCTATAAGACATTCATTTTATAACAACTGGGAAATAATCATACTTCATGCAGGATTCACGTTTAAACACACACACAAAAAAAGGCAAAGAATCCCTTTGGAATAATAACAATAAAAAATCACTCCAAGCACTCATATATATCAACAATTATTGAAAGAAAAGCACATTAGGTTTCAACCTGGAAAATGTTCAACACAATGAAGAAAACATAAGAATCATGTTACATATTACAGAACCATTTGAATTAACAATAACAGCCATATTGTCTTGGGGAAATATACTTGGCAAAAAGTGTTTTTTTCTCCCCTTGAAAACAAAGCTGTGGGGGCTGGAGCAGTGGCTCAGTGGTTGCGGTGCCTGCCTTGCATGCGTGAGTATGTGGGTTCAAACCCCAGCACCATGCACACAACAAAGTGTTCAAGCAACAGTGGTCACATGAAAATAAAAACAAACTAAATAGAATTGATTCTTTCTTTCCCTCTCTCTCAATGCCCTTCCTGCTTTAAAAAAAAAAACAACAAAAACTGTGGCAAAAAATACAGCTCTGGGAAATTATTAGATTGAAAGCAAAGATAAGACATCTTTTTTTATAAAGAATAGTTAATATTTCTCCATTTAAATACAGTAAAAATTGCCAAACTGAAACAGAGAGATGAGGGGGGAAAAAGACTTTGGATTAATAACTGGGTTGAATTACTCAACGGGGTTGAATTACTTAATATTAAGGATAAAGAATACCTGGTTTCAAGGTGATAGTAATTTCTTCAAATTATATTAACATTTTGAATGCAAAAGTTCAGTGCACTTAAACAGTTCACAATTTGGAGTTGACTGCAATTTTCAAGTTGTGCAAGGCTGGCCAGGTCCATGGTATTTGTGTATTACACTGGCAGAATACTGAGATTTGGATGATATTCTATTTTCAAAAGGGTTTTATAGGACACATGCAGCTAACAGGGACTGGCAAGCAACACGGCCACATAGCACTGTGCTGGCCATGTTGGAGACAACATATTTTATTGAGTATGGCTCAGATTAGGGTGCACTCTCCTGGTTAGAAGGGGCTGGGTTGCTGAATGTGGGGCTGCACTGGTCTTCTTGCAAGGCCATTCCTACTAGGCAAAATGAGCCAGCCCCTGTGAGGTTGTTCTCATTTTTTCAAATCATAACAGATTCTCTTGTTGCTTTCTAGATAATGCTGCTCATTCAGTCTTATCTCCGAGAAGTAATGAGCTCTGTGTCCCAGTGGGTTCAAATACATGATGGGCATTTGTATGGAAGCTGTGTAGGGATTTACACATTGGATGGATGATGGGACAAAACAAATTTTAAGGTTTCCCCCTCAATCTTGAGATTCTACAACTTGAAGCCAGGCTATGAATATGTGACTTGAGGAAGTGCTAATGAAAGAAGGACTCAAGGATATTTTGATGCTTTTGTGCTTGAAAACAAGTTAGGGATTTATTTTCTTCTTCATAAAATATTGCTGAACCTCAATTAGGGTTGGTACTATTGAATTTTAGGGCTGAGAAATGTGAATGAATAATTTTGTTGTCTCTATAAATAGTCTTTGACTAGGAATACATGTACAGATATATAAAGTGTGCTTGTGTGCACACATAAACAAGCAACTCTGCTAGATCTTTGTTGTGACTTTGTAGTTTACCATTAGCAAGACATTGCTTACATAGAAATCAAGATCAGGCCTCTGGTTCAAGTTCTTTACATATGGCAGCTGAGTGATGTGTTTACATAGTGACCAATCCTATTTCCATGTTCTCAAAAAATATCTCATGAACAATCAGGTCACATATCAAAATAAATTATTAGTGGTAAAAGTAAACAGTTATAAAGCAATTCTTAATTTTCTCTGCTCTTTGACTATGGTCAAAATGCTTCTAAAAGTCTGAAATCTACTAGAAGATATGTCTGAAAGAGAAATATTAGTAGTTGTTCATAGTTTTTCATTGGAAGAAATAGTATCTATTGGGGACATAGTTCTTTTTAAATTAGAAAAACACTCATATCCTCTCTTCAAGGCCAGGATCCCTGTCTTGAAAAGTTCTGTGTTCTCAACAACTATAGTTACCCATGCAGACTGATGGAGCGATGAAATATGGAGGGAAGCATCTAAATTAGCACTCAAGGTCACAGTAGATTGGTACCTAAGAGCCCCTTTGCAGTGCTGTCTGGCTCTACTTCAAATATATCTGATTTATTTTTAAGTGTGGAGACAAAAATCACCAAACTTTTCCATGCTTTTCTTGTTCATCACTAAATCTTTGAGCTCAGTTCAGGAAAGGCAATGTACAAGTTTCTCCCAAGGAGAAAACTCAGAAACAAAAATCCAGGAAAGTCTTATTTCTCTATTGAGAAATTATGACAGAAGAACAGAGAAAAGCTGCACATTAGGGATGTAAGGATCAAGCCATGAAATATTTGGCCAGTCAATCAAAAGAGAGCCAAATTCGAGTAGAAGCTGTGCTTCTAAGTGAGGCTGTGCCTGGTGCGCCGCTGATCTCTCAGGGAGCCCACACACATCATTCTGTAGTTTGGCGGCTGCACAAGTGTGTGACTGTGGAGATGAACTTGGAAATTACACAGCAAGTTCAAAATGAGGATAAAAGAAAAATCAAATGAGGGTGAGAGAAAGAAAGAAAGTACTCATATACTTCAAGTAACACTGTCTCCTCGGTACCTCCCTAACAGGCAGTTTTGGGTGAATTTTTGGGCATAACTGCAGTTGACTATGTGCAGTTCTAGGATGCATGTAACTGTATTCTTCTTTGTTCTTAATTCTATTTAGCTTATTTTAATTTTCATTTTATATACACATACATATGAATTTGTAAATTATTAAGAAAAATAATTTCTGGTGTGAGAGGCAGGTCTACACGTAGGCAGGCAGTCCATTTCAAAGTTTAAGATTATAGGTAAAGTGTATCTTCCTTTTAGTATGTAAATTTCTTGCCTTATTGGGAGAAAAAGGATCAATGCTGTATTTTGAACATTTTTAGCTCACAATAAAATTGATTCCCCTTAGATATTAGATGCAAGATGGTTTGCTGCATTCTCAAGTATTACTGAATTATATCTGACTAAACTTACAATTTTGATTTCATAGTGGAAGCCAGCAGGGAATGGGATTAATTCAGAAGAAATGTTGTTAAAAATTTGAATTAAATACCTCAAGCATGAAAAACAGCATAACAAACATGAAAGAAACACCCAGGTACCCACCACTATCTAGTTTTATCAGATATTAACATTTTATCTTATTTTAGATTTCGCTAAAACAAGAGTGTTGGAACACATTCCCTACCCACTTTCTTCTCTTCTCCCCCTCACAGAGGTAATTGCTTTCCTGAATCAGTTTTTATCATTCCAATGAAAAACTTTAACTTTATTTCATGTATTTACCTTAAAAAATGAGGTATAGTCTCAATCTACATATTTAAAAACTTTATTCTATAGTATCATGTTGAGCTACCATTCTGCAAATGTTTCAAGCTTCAGCTCTCTGTGTTGCTATTTATAGCTCTAAAGTGCGGATTTTACTCTTGTATGTGGTTTCACTGTGTAAGGGTACTGCAATTTATTTAACCATTCTTCTGCCTGTGAATACTTGGTATTTCTCCAGAGTTTTCTATTATAAACAATGCTGCTATTAATTATTCCTTTTGCAGAATCATCCCTCCATCACAGCCTCAAGGACTCTTGAATGCAGCTGTTAGCACTGCAACGTCCAGATTCTCAAGACAGTGTCACTCTCTCCTCACTGTGTTGCCCCTGCTTCTCTATCCTACTGTTCCTTGTGATAGTTCAAGCCAGTACCAGACTGATGACCTTCTCACAGGCCTCCTAGGCACTAGGCTGGTCTCCTTGGAACTAACCTAGTTCCAAGGTTGCTGCCTGCTGACAGAATACATTTAAAAGCCCAAGCTGGCCATGCCATGCCCTAGTGTCCTCGTTACACAAGTAAGTGTCTCCTAAAAGTTCCTTAAACTAGGCTTGCATAACTTACTAGCCCTGTTTTCCTCCAGTGAGTTTTATGACATAGCATTCCCCCTCCTGCTCTTTGGAAAAGGAGCTGAATCCTTTGCTGGGTCTGAGCTTCTGCTTGTGTCTGAACACATTTCTCCTGTTTACCTTGCTAATGCCTCCTCTTTAGGTCAACTTAAGATTTCATATCATTCTGGGACTTTCCTACCCATCCTTTGTGCCTTCTGTGCTATCTCTCCTGGGTCATGGCACTTGGTCACATTTCCCTGAAACCCACAGAACCACCTGTGTTTATCCTCAGGCTGCTACTTGAGGACAAGTATTTATTCCCCTTTATATCCCTGGGGCCTAGCAAAGTGACTAGGAGTTTAAATAGGCATTCAGACACCAGCTAAACTGAAGTGGAAGGGGGCCAATCCATTAAGTGTACTCTATTTTCATAATAAAGAGAGCTAGTCTTTTAAAAACAAGTAGATATGGAATACATAATAAAAATTGATGTAGTCAGTCCTCCATGAACAAGACATCTGTTAGCTGACACTTACATATTTATAAGTACAATAAGTGATACTAATAGAAATGACCCTGGAGCAGCGAAAATGCCTTCCGAATCATTAGACTAATCATTACACAGCTTTTTACACCATCGTGAGGATATATACATACACATATATATTAACCTAGCCTCTAACTGCTTTGCAATGTCACTATTTGAGGGCACAGCCTGGACTTTTTCAACAGTTCCTTTAGGCAAATATCACATTCTATACCTACCTGTAACAAGCTCCCTTACTTCTGCATCGATAGATTTTCTCAACAGTCGCAACAAGGCAGGGATCCCGCCAACATTCTTCATTGCTATTTTATTTTCATCTGTGGACTTGCCAAAAACAAGGTTTCGGAGGGCACCACAAGCATTCTTCTGAACTTCCAAAACTCTGTGGTCCAAAAGGTCAACCAGATGCTTGATTCCCCCTAGCCTGTATACCTAGAATGGAAAAGGTTAGGTACCACGCCTAAGTGACATGGGATTAAGTAGTGATCAAACAAGTTTACCAATTCGAAAATTCAGAGGACATTCTCTGAGATAACAGTCTTTCCATGGGTTCACGACTTTAAACAGATTGGAGACCCTGGTGGATTAATGTCCACATGTAGGCAGCCTAGCCCTTTGCCAGGCCTCTGAGCACACACTGTGAATTACACTTTCACTCCAGAAGTGAAATGAGCAAATATGCAAACACAACGAAGATATTTGCAGGCTCAGAGACACCACGGGAAGGAATTTTTTGACTAATGTCATTTGGTTTCTAGAATGGGCTCGCTAGATTCCTCTCCCTACATTTTCTTCCTTTTGTTAATCCATTATATATCACTTGAATGTTTCTGGGTATTATTCATTACATCCACCTTTAGGTCTGCAGCTGGTATTTTGTTTTGCATATTAAACTGATGAAAAATAATTTACTTCTATATGACAAATGCAGTGGGCAAAAACACCTAAAGAGTTAATGTAACAGAACACTGACCAAAATCCAATAGCTTGCTGTTTCTATAAATAGCAAAAAAAACTTTAAAATATGAACTAAAATTTCATGTCTTTAGCATCAGTAAATTTTATAAATCCTCTCTAACTTAATTTCAGTTGCCACTGATCTTGACTAGAATCTCAAGAAACATTAGCTTACCAGTTTAATGAATTTTATAATTTTTATGTAACAACTTTTTTTTTGGTACCAAGGATTGAACCAGGGGCACTTAACTAATGAGTGACATTCTTAGCTCCTGTTATTTTTTATTTTGAGACAGGGTCTTGCTAAGTTGAGTTTGTGATCCTCCTGTTTCAGCCTTCCCAGCCAGGCTTCACTGCACCTGACTCTAATAGAAATAAAAAAATTTTTTTTCTACAATGCAGATTAAATTGATTTTGGCCTTTATTTTATAAATAAGCTAATGAAATGGATGCATGGTTTAAAAAGGCTGTAAAGCTCTCCAGAAAGTATACTCATTTTAATTTTTCCTGAGAGACATCAAAATGCATAGTTAAGATGTAAAAGAGTATATGGCATCAAAATATCCCTTCAGAGAGGCATCTGGTAATCTCTCTCTCTCTTTTTTTTTTCTTTTTTGACTTTTTGGTAGTGCTGGAGGTAGAACCCAGGGTCCTGTGCACACTAGTACATCGTCTATCACTGAGCTACATCTCCAGCCCGTGGTAATTTAGTAACTATGCAAGCAAGTGGCTGCTAAGTGGAAAAACACTGTCTTCCTGAGTCATCCCTGGCAATAGGTCTGGTACCTCCATCTTCACTTTGTTGTCACCAAAGCACAAGTGCTGCAAGTAGGCTGCTGCATTTGCTTGGACGGACGGGAACTGGTGCTGCAGCATGTGAATGACTTCAGGCAATTCAGGATCACGCCAGGCAAACTCCCTACAAGAGAAAAACATGGCTTCAGAATATTTCTTACAGGGAAAAAAGCTCAGCTGAGACAAAAATCAGAAGTTTCAAAAATAATATATATTACATATATCTCCCCCATGAACATATGCAGAGGCCCAGACGCTTACGATTCTAAAGAAACGATGCACAGACGCACAGAAACAGAACCAGGGGAGCAAAGGAAATTCTTTTGCTTTTTTTTTCTCTTTTCTTTTCTTTTTTTCTTTTCTTTCTTTCTTTCTTTTTTTTTTTTTTTTTAAGGAGAGAGGGACAGTGAGAAGAAATCAAATTTTATTTAGTGGCTTTTGTTGCTCCAACACTTTGTTGTGTATATGGTGCTGGGATTCGAACCTGTGGACTTGTGCATGCCAGGCAAGCTCCGTAACTGCTGAGCCTCTACTCTAGCCCGAAATTCTTAATATCGGTAACTTTTCCATTCCAGTGTTCTTCCTCCTAATTTTATGCCTTTCTACCTATGTAAGAAATCTGCAGGTGCAAGGCTCAGGTAAACAAGTGCACTTCAGCTAAGTGAGATGTGATGCCTGAGGAGAGAGGAAGGGCTAGTGGGAAAGGACGGGGCTGATGTCAGCATACAAAACAAAAAAACTGAGGGCACAGGGACTCTAAATCACTAGTAATCAGAGAAATGCAAATGAAAACTACATTAAGATATCATCTCATACCAGTCAGATTGGCAAAAATGAAGAAAATACACAATAATAGATGCTGGAGGGGTTGTGGAGAGATAGGCACACTAGCACACTGTTGGTGGAGCTGCAGACTGGTACATCCCCTGTGGAAAGCAGTATGGAGAATCCTCAAAAACTATGGATGAGCCCACCATATGATTCTGCTATTCCACTCCTAGGTATTTTTCCAGAGGATTTAGAATCAGCACAGTATAGTGACACAGCAAAATTGATGTTCATAGCAGCTCAATTTATAATAGCTAAATTATGGAACAACCTAGATGTCCCTCACTGGATGAATGGATCCAAAAACTGTGGTACATATATACCAGGGAGTTTTACTCAGCAATTAGAAACAATGATATTGCAGCCTTTTAAGGTAAATGGATGGCTATGGAAGAATTATGCTGAGTGAAATCAGCATAACCCAGAGATCCAAGGGTCTAATGTCTTCACTCGTCTGTGGGGGCTAGACCCTGGCCATTGAGAAAGGAGGTCTATTATCATGTTTTAAATCCAGATATGGTGTAATGTCATACAACCTATGGCATTTGTAGAGATATATTGGGAAGGGGGGTGATAAGGGTGAGTAATTGGAGGGGGATCTTGGGGGTAAATCTAATTTTCAGAATTTATATATATGTTATTTTATTAGAAG